>VDFB02355687.1:0-102895 GCA_007258455.2 Sequoia sempervirens | reverse complement strand
TACACTGAAACTAATTCTTTTGTGCTTTAGCTTCACTTTCTTTGTTGTTATCATATTACAGAAAATCCATTAGCAGAAAACAAAACTGCAGAAAGTCCAGCTGTAGAAAACCCATAAAACATTGATTCTAAAACCAAAATGGAGAAAAGGGACGAAAAAGCTTTAGAAGAAAATAATATTAATCCTAATGGAATAGAGAAAAAGTCTGAAATCTCTAATGAATTAGATCAGAACCCTAAAAGACCTGAAGATGGAGAGGGGGAAAAAAGAAAAAATCAAAACTCCAATGAAACCGAACAAAACCCTAATGACCGCGATGAAGATGAAGAAGGGGAAGAAGAGGAATGTGGGTTTTGCTTGTTCATGAAGTCTGGTGGTTGCAGGGATGCTTTTATTGCTTGGGAGAAATGTGTTGAAGAAGGGGAGGCAAATAATCAAGATATTGTGGAAAAATGCTACAAGGTTACTTCTTTGCTTAAGGAATGCATGGACAGTCATGCAGATTATTATGCTCCAGTTCTCAGGGCTGAGAAGGAAATGGAAGAACAAGTGGCAGAAGAAATGAAGGAACACAATGAAGAGGCAACTACAGGGAAAAGTGGGTCACAGAGAATTGCGACAATTGAGGTACCAAATGAAATAGCTGAGGTGCCCAATCCAACAATTAATGTGATCATCCCACAGGAGCATTAAGATTAAATTAAGAAAACAGGTTCGCTCACTTAGGACACCATAAACACCATATAAGTGTCTACAGAAGGAATGTTTTATTTACAGGTTAATGTGGAAGGGTTCTCAAGAATAAGACGACATGAGGCTATTTTACAAGGTGATTCTGTTTTTGAGATGATAAACAAAGACTAGATTTTACAGAGAAAGGATTGTTCAGATATTCTAGAACAGTAAAGGGGATAAACAAAATAGTGGGGTTTCAGAGACCCGAAAAACATTTTTTTTTTCCTTTTTTTTCTTTTCAATAATTTATTGGAAGAAAACTATTGCACAATTCTGACGAGTCGCCAAGATTTGGAATATCAAGACTCTGTATGGTGGCCCCATTGATCTCAATTATTTATGTTCTACTTCTAGAGAGTATGGAATTTTGCAACGTGCAGCTGGCCATTTGCCTGCTTCGCCATTGACCTACATGGTGACATGGACATCTTAGATGTTCGGTTACTTTTTAATTTTAGCAATTTTAAAGGCTTATCATTGAAGCTTGTCCAGCAGAAGGTAGGGTTGGAGAAGTGGATTTTAGTGAACTATGAATGTGATTTTAGATTGAAATTCAATGAATAAATATTCTCATTGTTTAGATTCTCACAGTTTTCCAGTTGTGGTGTCAGATCTGGGTCTGTCTGTCTGATATTTCTTGGTTATTTTTTGTTGAAAGTCATCATGACTACATAGTACATACCATAAGATTACAGATTTGGTTTTTTAGTTTCTTTGAAATTCAAATGAGCTTCCAAAGACGTGCCAACATTTAAGATGTATTGAAACCTTGCGCTTACGCATTACCCAATTCTAAAATGAAAACGATAAGCATCTGTGCGCCGAGTCAATGAGCTAGTCTCCATGTATATTTTCACTTGACTATTGCATGCATATTCTTTATGCATCAAGGCACCTCATTTATCTGGCATTACCTTTTAAACTTATGTTGTACTGATGTTTCTGCATCTTTCACGAATGGCTGGCACAGTTTTGTTTCTGACAACGGTGTAGCAGCCAAAGATATACTTGTTTTCAGTTATGTCATTGACACATACTTTGTTGTGCAAGTTTTTGGACCAAATGACTGTGAGAAACAGAGTGCCTCTGCTCTTCAGAGTTATACATCATGCTGTCTCAAAGAAGGAATCCCGCCAGAAGTCTGCAACCAGAAGAGTTGTGAGCATAGAAGAATTCCCACAAAAGCCTCTGCTGCTGCTTACATTTCTTTTGTTGAACCCAGTTCAAATGAAGAAACTGCTGTTACAACTTTGACAACGCATAAAGAAGATTTCAGAATGACAGCAACATGTTCTTCCAAAGAATGGGTATGTGTGCCTTACAAACCAGAAAATAACATTTCTGGGGATCACGCTTCTCAATTTAGGGAACACCCAAGAAGTTTTAATGCAGCTACTGAAGTCACACCTTGTTTAGATATTGATAGCATTTCAGGTAAGCATGAATATGCTCCAAACTCAAATCTATACATGCATCCTTTTGCACCATTGTGTATCTCACATATATTATCTCCTATGCAAACAGAGATCTCTGGAGCTCTCAGCCCTGTGGTATCCATGGACCCACAATTTTCAGTGATGTTAAAAGAGGGTGCAATTTATGCTAGAAATTGTAGACTCGTAAGTTTCACTCTCCATATAGACAACAGAAAAAGGATTATGTCATTGATGCAGCTTGAGCTAAAATAATGCTTGTTGGTCTGATGTGTTACAGGTGATTCCTAGAATATTTGCCAAGCTCTGGCTACCAAGAGAAAATACCCAAATAATGCTTGTACATCACAAGAAGCCTGGCATGTGCCCTGTGCAGGTTAAACGAAGTAAAACAAGTTGGATATTACAAGGTGGTTGGAAAAGTTTTGTTCTTCTTCATGAGCTGCATAAACATGACATATGTGTCTTTAAGATGGTAAACAGAGTTCATCACATTTTCCTGGTTTATGTAATGTCTGCTACCCTGTCTAGAAGGGTATTGAATGGAGCCTCTAGAAAATGAAAACATCCCTATCCATTAACCCAAAAGGTTTTGTCAAGGATTGTTACAGAACTAACTACATATAGCCAATACAAGAGTATTCTGGTCAGTGGCAGTTTATAGTTTGCTATTGTCACATGAAAAGCTCTTTGTTTTTGTTTCTTTACAATGGTCTGGAATTAGAAAGTTAGTTGTTATTAAAGATGGAGAACTAAAAGAATCCTGTTTATAGTGCTGACTGATCAGAGAGTTCTCATTGCATCCTTCTATAAGAAGTTAAAAAGGTGCCATTTCGTAGGATAGGAACCAGATACTCTTATCTTGTATACTTGTTTAAAAGGGCAAGTTCAGTTTGTAGTGCTGGATTTAAAGATAAGTTTTTATATATAATCTTTTGTATTAGAAAGATATATTTGTAATGGTGAAATTTATAATTATATATTTTTTTTAAGTTTTGGATTAAATTTTAAGAGGGTTATTCGATATATTAATATCTTAATAAATTGTGTAATTTTGTGTAAACTCAAGTCACTTGTTTTATGTCTATCCATTACACATATTTCTATATATTTATTATTTATCTTCATTCAATTTGCACATCCTTATACCTTTATTTACTTATTTATTACATGATGTAGTTGCGACAAGAGATTTCAACTAAAGAAGATACTATCATGCAACACAGAGGCACAACAAAAAATAAAATACTCCAGTGAAAAAAGACAAATAAAGATGATGGAAACAATTACTCTTATATTTAATAAAGGGCAGAAATTATAAGTAGCATGAATACATGCAAACTAAAACCTAACTATATACATTGAATCACTATTTATAAAATTTTACAATGAGATTTTGGCAACCAAATCCCACTTGCTATCATTAGTACAATCCTCACCAACATTCATTTTACCAACTTAGTTATATGCATTAAAGACGGAAAAAATTGTTACCAATTGAAAAAAATCTAACATTTAATGTTGATTGGACAATTTGTTGCTATTTATATTGACAATTTTGACTTATGATCCAATCACCTACCAGCACCACTTATGTCCAACACATGGACATCGCTCCAACTACTTATCATCAAACCATGTAATCCAAGCCATGTCTATTATTCTCTATTGTGTGCCTTCCACAACCTACTATCTAGTGCACTCAAAATTGCATGAAAGGCTTTTAAAAACTATAATATTATGCTTCAATACCTAGATACCTTTGCATCAAACACTTGAGGTAGAAAAGAATGGACTATGAACTTGTGCTCATGCATGATATCTTATAACATTTGGCAAACTTTGGAAAACTTTGACATGCTCAACCATGGCCTTTCCACTTGACCAATTACTCTTTATACTCCTTTCTACACATCCTCTTGACTATGGCATCCAACATCTATTCCACCTCCTCACACGTTTTCTTCAAAAAAATGTGCCTCCAATAGCTCTCATTAGTACCTTCACTTGCATTATCAAATTGTTCCTCGAAACAAGGATATAAATTTATGACATTGAAGATCAATGATATGTTGATCCCTTCTAGCAACTTTATCTCATATGTGTTTTCTCAAATTTTTGCAAGACCTTGCATGGCCCTATCTTCTTCCACTTCAACATGTTATATGTTCCCTTAGGGAACCTCTCTTTTTGCAAAATATCTGCTTCACGAGAACAACTAATTAAAACTAATTAAAACAAAGAAGGGGGAGAAAGTGGTTTGGAGTGAGGAGCCTAGTTAGGCATTCAAAAGTATAAAACAAGCTATAAAGGATGCTCCAGTGCTGAAATCTCCAGATTTTTCTAAGCCTATGCATATTTTTTCTTTTGTGTATTTTCAAACTATTGTTGATGTGTTACTACAAAAAATTGATGAAGGCTTTGAACAACCCATTGCATTCTTTAGTAAGTCTTTGCAAGCTACAAAACTTAAGTATGACATGACTGAGAAGCAAGCATATGTTTTAGTCAAGGCTGTAAAAAAGTTTAGAACATACCTAATGGGAACTACAGTCATAGCTTTTGTGCCAAGTGTTGCAATGAAGGATTTATTCACTCAACAAGAGACCACATGCAGAAGGTGTGGATAAATCAACAGGATCCAAGAGTTTAATATTGATGTTTAGATTAACAAGTTGGTAAGAGAACAAGGTCTAGCTAAGTTGATGGCTGAAATCAGCTAGGAGACACATCAAATAAATTAGGCTGAATGTGTAGATGTTGCACCTATCTGTGACATGCAGACTTGTGGTTGGTATAGGAAAATTGTTCAATATTTGCAAACTATGTAGTGTCTAGAAGGTACGGTTGACAATGAGAGAAGAACTTTGAAGTTACAAGCTATTAAATATGTCATCATTGATAATGAGCTCTGGTGGAAAATTCAAGAGGGTGTGTTACTCAAGTGTGTGGATGGAAAATAGGCATTATAACTTTTGCAAGAAATGCATAGTGGAGTATGTGGTGGACATTACATGGCTAAGACAACAACTCATAAGATTTTGAGGGCAAGATTTTGGTGGCCTTCTATTTTTAAAGATGCCCACAAGTTTGTTAAAACTTTTGATGTTTTCCAAAGGTTCTCAGGAAAGCTAAAGTTTTTCAGGGAATTTACCACTTAAACCCATTTCAGTCCAAGACCCTTTTCAACAATGGGGTATTGACTTCATTGGAAAAATATCTAAGAAATCCAATGGGGGCACTCTTGGATCCTTGTTACAACTGACTACTTTACAAAATGGGTGGAAGCAATCCCCACAAAGAAGGCAACAAGCAAATTGGTTATTGATTTCTTGATGAACAACATCTTGACCAAATTTGGGGTCCTAGAGAAAATTATCTTTGATAATGCTATGTGTTTTAGGTTAGATGAGTTCAAGGGTTTTTTGTGATAAACATGGCATACAAATGTCTTATTTTTCCCCTTAACATCCTCAAGGAAATGATTAAGTTGAATCAAGTAACAATAGTTTAATGAAAATTATTAGGAGGGTAATTGAGTAGAATAAGAAAGTGTGGAATTCAAAGTTGAAGCTTGCTCTATGGGCGGATAGAGTAACAGTTAAGAAGGCTATTGATTATGCTCCATTTGATTTATTCTATGGTATTGCATCTATGTTGCCTCAGAACAACTTGCTAAAAATGTACAAGTTTGTACAAGAGTATGATGGTGACATATGTGATGAAATGCAACATAGAGTTGATGCCTTGATACACTTGGATGAAACTAGAAGAGAAGCTCATGACAAAAACACAAAGATGCAGTTGCAAGTCAAGCACTTGTATGATAAAAGAGCTTCTCCCAGAAAATTTGAAATAGGGAGCATGGTATTGATGTGGAATGCAAGGGCTCAAGATAAGGGAAAGCATGGAAAGTTTGAGACATTATGTGTAGGCACCTATCTGATATCCAACACACATGGTGAGGATTCATACTTTCTCCAAAGCTTAGCAGGTGAACTTCTTGAACTGCCAGTACATTGACTATTCTTGAAGCCATATTTCTCTTGAAATATGTTATACTCCATGTACATTGTATAGTCCTATAAATTTTGTACATAGGTTGGTTTGCTTGGGTCTGGTCTCCTTGTCTTGTCCGGGAAGGTCCTTGGTTTTTGGGTGTCCTTTTGCTTAGTTTGCTTCAACTATGAGATCTTAAATCTCGCCATGCCTAAGAGAGACATACGTCCCTAGTCCGAGCCACTAGTGGAACTTTCAAATTTTCATGTTTCACTAATCTAAATTCCTTTATTAGGGTGGCTTCTTGGTCTGAAATGTTATAGGGGTTTAGAGTTTTATGCTCTTTGTTGGTTTACTTAGCATATTTTCCCCCTTTTTAAATCCTTGTCCTTTGATCTATTTCTTTTTTGACTTGCTATGGTCAGTCTTCGGTTGGTTTAAAATAACTTAAGTCTTTGAATTCATTTGGTTAACTGGCCCCTTGTGCTTAGGGTTCCTCATTTACCCATCACATTATATTTTCCTTAATATTTTGGTTTCGGGATTTAATATTTTATAAAGTTGAAAATTTGAAATGTTTTTCCTTTACATCCTTTGCTAAATTGGTCTTAAGTCCTTTTAAAGGCCTCATCCCTTGTTCTCCCTAGGTGGCCCCCTTTTAAGAACAACCTTTTAGGCACATGCTTAAATCTTGCCACTTGAAGTGTTGTATCACTCATCACTAAAGTATTTTGACTCATTGGTTTTATTACAACGATGAGCGATGAGCCATCTTTCTTTGTATCACATATCGCTGAAGACTTTTGGTCTCCCCGTTTCACTTCAATGACAAGCGGTGGCTTATATTACCCATGTATCATTGCTTCCTCATGTATCATTGAAGTCATTGTGCTTAAGAAGTCTTTACAGCAACACACGATGGACTAAGATTTTCCTTTGCATTGTGCTAAGTCTTGGCATCATAGAAAACTTTGGTTGCTCATTTCATCTTTAGCGATGAGCAATAGGAGATGTAAGGAACTGTGAGCTATGATTGTGCCACCTGTCAGCATTTGGTACCATCGCTGATATCGCCTATCACCGAAAACTTCACTTCCAAATCAACTATAGCAATGAGCAATGGACTTAGGCAGACTCTTTGCATTGTCGGGTACTTCACATCACCGAAGTGTAAATGTAACTTTGAAACATTATAGCGATGTGCAATGATGATGAGTGAATATTCTTTTCCATCAGGACAATTCTTCGCATCACTCTTCCATTTGGTCAAGCGATAAAGTTACAATGATGAGCGATGGTTTTCAAAAGAACTATTGAGGCACGTGGAGCGGTTACGTGGCAACTTCCTAGGAAGTCATCATTGTTTTAAAGCACACTTGTGAAAGCAAAAGGCGATGATCAAGGAGAGCCATAGATGATGTTTTAAATCAAAAGGATCAACGACATGAATTCAATCATGAACGACTACTATCAATTTGCTCATGTGAGCTATCTTTCAGACATTAATGGTGAAGACGCTCCATTTTTTAGCCATAAAGAGGGTTGTTGATTATTTTCTTTCACAATTGCAACCATTTGAGAGCAGAAGAACTAATCAAGTTTAGAAGAAAAGAGAAGGTGAGCTCCAAGTGAAGGGACTTTGAAGAACAAACTGCTGGTTTTTCCTGGGTAAGTTGATTTTTATGCCTTTGTGAGTAATTTTGTAGCACTCGGTGGTTTAAGAATTGAGTAGATTGCTAGGGTTTGTGGTTGGGGTTGTTATTTCTTTGATCAAAAGGGGACTTGCAATTGTTTCACATAAGGTTTAGGGAGGGATAAAGTTGATTAAATTCAAGTATAAACCTTGTGAATTTAGAATTAAGACTGTAATTCTAGATTATTTTGAAACCCTAGTCCTATAAGACAGTGCAAAATGAGTGAGCCTAGTGAGTCTACTACTAAACCTAAGAGAAAACCTAAGCAGAAAAGAGTTAGAATACCAAAACCCCAGGATGATAAACCTAAGCTAGAGGTGCCTGAGGCATCTGCAAAGAAGAGAACAGTGAAGAGAGATTACTCTCGTTTTATGGAAGAAGCTTCTAAAGATCCATCTATAGAGGTTAAACTGGTTGGGAAGAGGAAAATTGGTGAAGGTGTATTGACAAGCCACTTCCAAGATTTGGCTTCTAGGGTTGGTGATGTGGTGTTACCATAGAGCGGTTGGGATTTGTTTCTATATGCTTTCAATAGGAGGTTTGCTAGTCAACCCACTTGTCATCTTTGGACCTATGATATTGGAAAATTGGTTTGCCCAAATGTATTTGTGGAGGTGGATTTGATCCTTGAATTGGCTAGATGTTATGTTCCTACTAATAGGACAATCAAGAGATTTCCATATTTTGCTCTAATGTTGGAAATTACAAGGAGCCAAATAGTTGAAGCTTTCAACTTGAACCCTTCTGCTACTAAATCAATCAAATTTCATGCCTTGTATAATGAATACGAGCAAAATAAATTTGCATATAGAAAAAATGATTTTTCCAAGGAACAAAAGGTGTGACCTGAAAAAGAATGGTGTACCATTTAGCCCTAAGGAGTTTGAGCCATTTGATTGTGATGATTTTGAATATTATTTTAAGAATACAGACTATGCATTGTGCCAAGTTTTGTACAAGAAGTTTGACATTAAGATGGATATTGTTTTAATGGTTTTAGCAATTGATATACAAAACAAGTATCAAAACAAGAATTTTGATTATGCTTCCTACATTGTTGATCAACTGCATGAGGATTTGATAAAATTGAAAGATACAACACCTCCATTGTCTTGCAAACATTACTCTTTGTTAATGCATATGTTGTTGTGGAAAGGAAGAAAATTATGGAGAAACTTTATGAGATTAAGAGAGAGGGACACTCAAGATAATGAGTTACCAGTGTAGATGTGGATACATGTTTGGGATGTACATCGTTCTTATTCAAACTATGTTGCATTTTGCAATGACTTCAAATTTAGTGTGATGGAGCAGTTGGGCTTGAAGCCTATATATAGAATATCAAGAGGTGTAAAGAAAATTTTGAGGCCTTTGGAGTTTGAACAAAACACAACACAAAAATTCAATTGGGGGGACTGGTACTTACATACCAGGTATACTACAATCATGATTTATGGATCCCTAGTGCCACCCCATTGGTTGCCTATGTATGTATCTAATAGACAGGCATTTATGGAAATAATGTGGTAGTTAGATTCCATGGACAAATAACACTTTAAGAAGTCAAGGAAAGCATCACTGATAAACCCTAAGTGTGGGTTTGCATATTTTGCATGTTTATCAAAGGAAGGTATTGAGAGGTTTGGCTCTCTTGAATAATTACAGGATGAAGTAGGATATTATAAGATATTGTGATCTTGGGGGAGTTATTGATGCTAAAAGAAGAGCAAGAGGATTGTCTGGTAAACAACACCAATTCCTGTATCAAGAAGATGTAATTAGGAATTGTCTTCGGATACTAAGCTTGTAGAGATGAAGAGTGAATGGAGAAAAATATGTGCCATTGAAGAAAGGATGTTGAAAGAGAACCCCTTTTATGTAATTCCATACTTTGAGATACAAGACTTATATGTGTAGGCTAAACTAATGTTGGGGGACTTCAAGGATTAAATTTTTTTTGATAAAGTTAAACAGGTTGAGATAAAAGCCAAAGTTGCTGAAGAGCATCATGATGCACAGGTGAGGACCCAAATTGACTCAATTTTCAGCTCAAGGCATTCAAGAGCAGGGAAAAGAGAGAGGAAAGAAGCCTCCAATCACCCCATTGGTGACCTATTCTGAGACTGAGCAAGGTGGTTAGTGTTATGCACTTGAGGAGTCTGCAGAGCATGTTCCAATGGAATAGGAAGTTGACCAAAGATTTCCATCCCCTAAAAAGGAGGATGCTTTAAATATTGTTGTTCCTGCTAGCAGGATAATAAAATGGGAGTATAATGAAGATGATGATGATGATGATGTTAGGATCAAGGCTTGTAAGGATTTTATGAGAGATGACACCTTTGTCTAAACCAAAGAATCCAAGGACTTTGTCATCGAATTGAGAAGCCAAGACATCAAAAAGAGGATCGAGGAAGCAAAAGCAAATGTCAATCCCTCACTACAAGTAGAAGTTGAAAAGGAGGAAGAGGACAAGATAATGAAAGAAATTGTTGCAATAACACCTCAAGAGGCAAGGGATTTAGTTAAAGGGAGTGGAATTCTATTGTTGCCTGGGTGGGAGCTATCATCTGCTATTGCATTGGATGCAATAAGAAAGGACCCTGATGCCTCTATTTCTTAAGAGAATTTTGATAACAAAGTGTTTGGTTCAAGTTTCAGCCCAAAGTTGCATACTCTTGCTATTTGGTCCATGGCACCAAATACTAGGAAACCTAAAGTTATTAAATCTATGGAGAAGGAAATTGGTGTTGTGGTCATAAAGAGGGCTACTGAGATGACTACCACTGTAATTGCCCAATTAACAACGCATGTTGCTATGTTGAGTGTTGATACAACCTATATCACATAAGACAGATATGATAAATTACTGGATAAATATAATAAGTTGATGGATGAGAATAATAGGGTGCTTGCTACAACATAAAAATATTTTCTTTCTCCTACAACTTCTTTTGATTTTTTTGCACAGGATAGGGAGACCCTATCATTAAGAATTTAGAGTTTGAGGTAGGAAGTGCAGGTAGAAAAAAAATAATACAAAGAAATCTAGAGATGAAACTACCAAGGTGGCAGATGATATTTTTGATGATATTTTAAAACACGGGGTTACAAAGTGAACAAGCCTAATAATGTATGGGATGTTTACAAAAATATTCATGAAGCCCATAAGAAATGTGTGTTGGTGTAAAATGCATTCCAAAATGAATGGAGAAAGTGGAGTACCAGGGTAAGAGCACTCAAGGAGACGATGCCTCATATGCAAGAAGACCCTGAGGCTCTTAATAATAGTCTTGATTTGTTAAAGGCTATTGATTTGTTAAGTGAAATCATAGCATTCCATGGTAAATTGGGCATGCAGTTGGAGAAAAAATTGAAGATGTCTAGAGACATGGAAGGGCATTGCATGCCAAAGATATTGCATGATGAAGGTGGATTGAAGGAGTTTGTTGTATGGACGGATGAGTTGGGAGGTTTACTCCCACATTTCAAGAGGATGGACAAGCTCATGGATTATATTATGTTAAATGCATATGTTGATAATGTGACAAGAATTGAAGAATGGATGCATTTGTGAAGGAGGCATGTATATTAATTGATGCTAGATATAACCAACATAATGAAAAGGTGAATAAACTGTTGGACATGCAATGGCCTATGGAGGAGGAGTATAACATATGGCTTGAAAAACTTATAGATTAAGCCTTGGATGAAGTATTGCAAAATGTGATCTCCTCTCAATCATGAAGATTAGTGACAAAGATGCTCTTGTGGATGGGGTCTCTGCTTTTCTTTCTTTTTATTGCTTTCTTGTTTCATTTTTTGCTGACTTGGTACACACATGGAAGACAATTTTTCTCATGGTAAATATGCCTTGCTCTCAGCTGGAACAACTACAACAATGAAAGATGCCTTTTGGAAGGTAGGGAAATCTTCTAATTTAATAGGTGGAAATGATTTTTGTCTTATATGTTTGCCCCCTCATGGAAATGCAAATATAACTACTTGGGGATGTTTTGAAATTGAAATTGAAATGTATGTCAAATGTAAAATGTGACTTAATGGGTAATTTGGCACGAAGCTTGTTGCTCCCTTGTTCTTATAAAAGGGAATTCAAGGCCAATTGTATGGGTTTTTGTTGGAAAAGATTTTGAACTCATGTAATGAGAATTTTGTAATTTAAGCACAAAGGAATAGAATAGTATTTAGTCTTTAGGTTGAATTCGAGTCTGTAATAGACATAATGGTTTTACAGTAGTGACATCATCTGAATGAGAAAATGTAAATTCTGGGACAGTTTCTCTCCTTGTGTATTTTGTCATATGGATTATTAATAAAATGATCAAGGATATTTTTATTTGTCTTCAATCATTTTGGTTGAATGTATGGTTTTGTCTCTTCTTTAATTCAAGGAATTAATTAAAATTCTTTGATGAGATCATAGATTTATGTGATTTAGTATAAGGATTTGATAAGTAGTTCTTGTTTTAGGAGATTTTGAGTTGTTACATTGTAAAGCAATATCATAATAGTCTGTAAATGTTGATTTTAATCATTGTTGTATTATAGTTTATTCCAAATTTGAATTCATTGCCCATGGATAAAGCACTAATCTAATAATTTGGTCAGTTTTAAAGATATTGAGTCAGCCCTACCTTTCAAAGAACAAAATCTTAAATAAAAATCATTCATACACCTCAAATTGTTGTAAAGTTTCATGAGAAATCACCCATTCCTTGCTTTAGATGGTTATTTGTTAGGGAATTAGCCAAATTCTTAAAGGATTACATCTAATTTACAATCTATAGGAATGCATTTACAATGTCTATGATAAATGGCACAAGAGTATCATTAAGTACATTGTAAGGATCACCCTCTTGAGTCTTGCAGAGCCCAAAGTGTAGAGGGAAAGCTAAACAAGCTTTCACCTAGTCGTTGGCCAATCCTCACCATTGCTGATCATTGAATTATGGAAAATTCATAGGTAATTGTTGAGACTAAGTTTGGTTCTTAGAAAAACAACCAAAAAGATAAAGACTATATAATATTCCTTATAATACTTATAGGGCCAAGATACCATAGTAAAATGATAAATAAATAGCCCCCAAGCAAGTTGGTTTTAGGAAACAAGGAAATAACAAACCCTTTAAGGAAAGACCATGTGAATTTCCAAGAGGTGGCATCCTAGTGTAAATTTTGTTTCCTTCCCAATGACCTATCAAATTGTGTAGTTTCTCTTTGAATGATAAAAGATAGAAGAATTTCCTAATGAGGAGGGAAATGCCAAATAATATGAGGATGATATTGACTAGCTTGATGCATTTGAGTGTGAGCCAATAGATGGATAATATTATCATGATATTTATTATGCAATGATCAAATATTTCAATATGAATATAGTGCTAGTCTAATTTAGTATAAGTTTCCTACTCGTGATTTTGAGAATTTGAGGGAACTTGTGAGGAAAAGATATAGAAGGATGAAACCTTTCAATCAAGACATAAAGTTCCTTATTGGTGTAGAAATAATACACATGCAAAGTGGGTATCAACAAAAAAAATAGACATGTATCAACATAGGAAAAACCTACTATCAAGAAACATAAAATTGATCTAAGAGTTGACAAAGATAGAAAAATATTAAACATCATAATTGGAAATAAAAATACACCTAAGAAAGTAGTTGAGAAGAAGAAGGCTCCAATGTAGCAACCAATGATGAAAAAGTATGTACCCAAAGCTCATGGTCATAGTATGCCATCAAATGTTGTATGTATCCCAAAGGCAAAGATCCCAAGTGATAAAACCAAATAAGATCAAATTATGCCATACAATGAACCAATTGGACATAAAGAGAATATGAAGGAGCCAAAAGGTAAATATGTTGTTTCCCATGATGCACTCGGTCTTTTTATTCCTAATGCAAATGATGTGACTCTTTCACATAATACACCTCTCCCAAACTATAATCCTATTAATGTAGCATATGTTTTAATTCAAATTTGAATCTTCATGCCAATGGGTAAACTTCTCAAGACTCTTGCACATAGGGATAGGGTTATATTATATATTATTACTACAAGTGTTCCAATTTAGCATGTTGCTATAAATTGTATGGAGAAGGATAAAGAAAATGAAGAAACTATAAAGGTGTATCTAGGAACTTACATACTTAACAACCAATTGAGTGTTGAACCTTTTTATACCACTCTAATAATTAATATATGGTTTTGGCTAAATGTATCCTTGACTCAAGTGCTTCTAGCAATGACATGCCACTTAAAGTCATGAATGAATTACTATTACTCATATCCAAGTCATATAGTAAATGGTTTCCCATGGACTCAAGAGAAGTGAATGTCATCGATGATGTGAATAATATATAAGTTCAATTTTTTCATAATTGGATAAGTTATTTTTAATATAAATAATCATTATTAATTATCCTCACAAATGTGGAACATGTTGTTTTCAAAAAAGTGGGAAATGCCTATTGGAGGTAGAATTCAAATGGATATGTCCTATGCTACCATTCTTATGCATGGAGTAAATGTCAAGTACATAAACAAAAAATAATAATAGATAATTGTGAGGACCAATACAAGATCACCACTTAAGTAAAATTATTTGATGTTGGTATTCACCATTTCATTAGTTATTGTGATGGAAATGAGGATGAAAATTTGTGTGTTATACCTCATCTTGATGACAATAATAATGTTAATGATTCATGGACCATATTATTTCATATTTCTTATTCAAAGGATGATTTGGGTGTAGGTTTTGTCGTAGTTTCACCAAGAGGTGAACTATCCATATTTTTGTTTAAGCTAACATTTTAATGCATGAACAATATTGTTAAGTATGAAGCTCTACTGTTGGGGCTAAATATTTCTCACAGACATGGAATTAGATGTTTAAGAATTTATGGATATTAAAACTTAATAGTGTACCACGTAAAGAATTTCTATATAGCCAAAGAAAAAATATTGAAAGCATATAGGAATGCTCATTGGGATAAGATGGAATTTTTTTTATTCCATTGGTATTGAATGGGTAGATAGATTTAAAAATGTGGAGATAGATGTTATAGTATTTGCAACATCTAGATATGATTTGGATTAATATTTTCCTACACATTATTGCAACATGGAAGTTCCCACAAGGCCTACTATCCTTAACAACATGTGCAACTATTGGGTATTTGATGAAAATCAATAAATATATAATTTATTAAACTATAAGAGTAGGAGCAAGCCAGTTGATATAATGTTGAAGGTGTAAAATTAGGCATGAAGGTAATTTTTAAAATGATTTATATAGGTAAGGACTTAAACTAACAAAAACAAATATAACATTGTTGAAATTTTTTGAGAAATATTTCTCATGGTATATGATGAACTCAAAGCTTAGATGGAGGATCTATTTTAGTATACCATTTCCCTCCACTCAAATGTAAATCCTTTTAAACAAAACAAAGATCAATTAACCAAACCCTTGCTCTGAAAATGCAAAAGAAATTAATTAAAAAAATGAGGGAGGTATTATTAAACCTATTAGATATTTTGAATGGGTATCTAATCTTGTAATAGTAAGAAATAACATAAATGTAATATTGTGTGTAAATTTTAGAAATCTAAACATCAAGTATATTAAGGATAATTACCTTCTCCAAAGCAAGGACCATTTGTTGCAAAAGGTTATAGGATAAAAGTTAATGTCCATGATGGATGGATTCTCAAGATACAACCAAATGGTGGTTAAGAAGTCAGAAGAACACAAAATAGAATTCATTACTTCTTAGGGTGCTTATATGTACATAAGAATATCATTTGGGTTGAAGAATGCAGATTCCACTTTCCAAAGGGAAATGGATGTTTCTTTTGTTGGTTTGATAGATGAGATCATAGTTGTGTACCAGGATGACTTGACTACCTTTTCTAAATAAAGAGGTGATTATTAATACATTTGGAGAAAAATTTCAAAATATATCTTGAGTATAGGATTTATTTGAATACCAAAACATGTATATTTGGTGTTTAAGAGTGCAAGATATTGGTACACATTGTGTCAAAGGAGGGGGTGAGGATAGATCTAGAATGAATTAAGGAAATTGACCCCATCCCTTAGCCTAAGTTAGTCAAAGGAGTATAATATTTCTTTGGGAAAATAAATTTTGTTGGGAGATTTGTTCCTAACTTTTTCAAGAAGACCAAAGCCATCTCCAAGATGTCAAATAAATAGAAATCAATTACATCGAGTGATGAACTAGTTGAAGCATTCAAAATATATATATCTCAAAGAAGTGCCTATTTCAGTAAGCCTATAGTATACTAAACTATTGTAATTGTTCTCTTTTACCTCTTTTTATACAATTTTCAATATCTTGATTTAGAAGAACAAAGAAAGGTATCGGCAACCTATTTCTTTATTTATTAAATTATTACAAGTTAGTGAGTTGAAGTATTCAACCATGAAGAAGCATATGTGTATGCCCTTGTAAAGGCCATAAATATTTTTAGATCATATCTTATCAATGTAAAGGTTGTTGCATATGTGCCACACAAAGCAATGAAAGTCATAGTTATTCAACTAGAAACTTTAGATAAAAGATACAAGTGGATCAATAAGATCCAAAAGTATGACACGGAGATACAAGTTACAAATTTGGTTAGAGGTCAAGGCCTAGCCAAGTTGATGGAAGATGCCAATTTGAAAGTAGCGAAGGTAAATCAAATAGATTCCAAAAATACTTCTATCTTTTATCAATTGAAGGATAATTCATGGTATAAGAATGTATTCTTCTACTCTGAGAGCGTGAATTTCCCACCCAAAATGAATGAAAATCACCAAAGAACACTCGAGTTGAAGTCCCAAAGGTATGTATTTGTAGAAGGTGAATTAATGTGGACAAATCATGATGGATTGTTACTCACTTTTGGATCAAGTATAAGATAACAAGGATATGAGAAAGCATCATAAAGGTATTTGTGGTGGAAAATTTAAAACTAAGACCATTTCACATAAGATCGTAAGGGTAAGATACTATTAGCCCACATTGTTTAAGGATGTGGCTGAAATGATAAGAAAGTGTGATGCATTCCAAAGGTTTTCTAATAAGCTAAAGTTTTTTGGTGCACTCCCCCTTACAATAGTCATAGATTAATCTCCTTTCTAGTCATGGGGGTAGACTTTATAGAGGAAATTCAAGAAAAATATAACAATAGATGGGTGATCCCACAATAGTGGGTTACACTTTTTGGCCAAACTTGACATTGAACTGAACTTTTTTAACTAAATCTTCACTTTCGAACACCTATAGCTGCTAAACCATGAGGAATTTGAAGATGATGCAAACTAGTGATTTGTGACATTTTTCTATAGATTCTAAATATATATTTAAAAAAAAAATTGGACTCAAATTGTATCTCTTTTTCCATCTATTTCAATAACTAGTTTTTAATAGTAAACAACATTTTTAAAGAGTGATGTTTACTGTATAACACATAAAAAAAATTCTATGAAGGATAAAATTCTATTTTTTTTTAATTTAGATTTGTAACTACGATATCTAGCTCCTTCATTTAGTTTCATAGTGTTCTATTGAATATTATTTTCTTAATTAAGTTTTGAAGTCAAACCAATTACAATTTAGAAATAGGTTTACTGTATAACACATAACTTTTGTTGTATGTATCAATTTTTTTTTTTGTTGGATCAAGGACATCAATACCAAGAGCATAGATATTTTCCAGATTTTTGTTTTGGTTATCTACTTTTTTTCACATGTGCAGAATAAAGAGCTTGATTTTCAGTGAAAAACCTACATTCACAAGAAATAAAAATAAATATAATAATCAAATTAAATATATTTAAAATTATACTTTTTGGGAAACTTATAATAAGGACTACATATTTACAAAACATAATTTTTAAATGAATTCATTTTATCCTCCAAAAGGTAAATCAAAAGTGGTTTTTTATCATCATTTTGATAGGTGTAGAGGAGACTCCATTATAGGTATGGTTTAAAACTAGCGGGATTCTATCCAAGGGAGTTTGATCAAATCCTCTTCAATTAAAATCCTTTAAATGGAACCTTTCAAGGCTTAAATCATTATCTTTCCTAAAAATATGTGATTTCTTCAAAAATCAAGATGTCCCAGAAAGTGTAACCCATTATTGTGGCAACACCTAGATATAAGTGGATTATTGTATCCATTGACTACTTCACCAAGTAGTTTGATGCAATTCCAACCCACAATGCTACATATAAGGTGATAGTAGATTTCTTGATCAACAATATAATAAGGAGATTTATTGTCCCTACAAGGATTATTGTTGATAATGTTATGCATTTTAGATCCCAATATATATTGAATATGTGTTCTAAATTTGAGATCAATTTGATGCATTCACCCCCTTACCATCCTCAAATCAATGGATAGGCTAAATCAAGCAACATGAATTTCATGAAGTTCATAAGAACTTTAAACATGAATAAGAATAGGTAGGATAATAACTAAGTGTTAAAATGTGTAATATGTGATGATCAAATAACCTTCAAACATATCTATTTGTTGGATCCCATGTGAGTTGGTCTATGGAATAGAATTAACAGTAAAATAAACTTGGAATGGCCAATTTGTAATTTTTTGCTTGATATTAAGGAAGAAGAAGATGGTGTAGTCTCTCAAAGAATCTTGGAGTTGACAAAGTTAGATGAGAATAGGATAGATGCACATGAGACTATTTTTTGTAAAAATTAAAAATAAAACTTTTTTTTATAAGAATAAATCCCCAAGAAACTCCCAGGTTGGTAATATTTTTTTTGTAGAATTCCAAATCAAAAGATAAGGGAAAATATTTAAATTTTTATCCTTTATGGCTCAAGCCATACAAAATTGAAGTATGATCTCAATGTATACCATCTCATGGACTTGGCTAGAAAACTCATGGTGCTTGATCATCATCGAAAGTGTTACATTTTATAATTAATGAGGAATTTTGACTGGTGAATGCATGTCATATCCTTTTATATCTTGATCTCAAGCAGTTATGACCCATATTTGTCATGATGAGGAATTGTTGTCTTGATCCCTCATTGTGTTGCTCTTTTTTATGGTCTACTCTACGAGAATTTATTTGGATTTTCATTGTACCTACAAGAGAGACATATCCCCAATTAGAGCCACTAATGGAACCCCTTAAAAAATTTATAAAAACCATTTATGGCCTAGTCCCTTTTATAATTTTACCCTAAGTCTTACCTTTTGGTATTCATTTAATGTCCCTGATATGTTGTGAAATTTAAGTGTTCAATTAAATTCCTAAGTGTTTGTGTATTTTTGAAGGTCCTTATATTTCCTCAAGTTATGGGCTTTTGGGAAAAATTGGGACCTAAGCACTAGGTCTTGGGGTTCTAGGCTCCCCTTGAACCTTGAACCTTGACCCTCGCTTGTTTATTTCTTCACTTTAGCAATTTAAAAGCCCTCATGCAAACCTAGGACCAAGAGACTAAGTTACAAGGTCCCCAATCCTTGTGAGGTCCCAATCCCTATGGCCTTACCATTCTTTCCCCCTTTATACATTTTCTTCCCATTCCAAAGTTCTAAAACTCCATAAAACCTAAGGAACCCCAATCCCATTCCTTTATGTCTTTTATCCCCTTGAAGCATAGACCTTTAGGAATAATTTAGACCTTGGTACTATATCTATAGTGTGAGGTCCACCTTGAGATCATATTCCAACAATTCCCTTTCTCCCACTTACATATGTCCTAGTTCATATTCCATCCCAAAACCCAAGACCACATCCCATAGTCTTGTCTTTTCTTCCATGTTTGAATTCCCTTCTCTAGTACAATCCCTAATCTTCCCCATTCTTTCTTCCTTCCTAAGACTCAACCCTTAGTCTCTTATGTTCCCTTTGGACCTAAATGTTGGGAATAGGACCACAAAGCAATATACAATAAAATGAATATAGAAATAAAACATAAAACACAAAGATACAAATATACGTGGTTCACCCAATATGGGCTATATCCACAAAGAAATAAACAGTTCTTTTATTTTGTCCAATAAAATGAAAGGTTACAAAATACAACACATTTTGTGCAACTCGTATAGCCTCCTCTCACAATACATGGTTGTAATATAATGCCCTTATAAAAGAGGGTGGCCTTCTAGGGAAAAATTGCCAACATAACCTCTATTGTCAAATTTGTGACCTAATGATGAACAATCTAGATTTACTATGAGAAATAACATGTTAAAATTTATCCTTGGGAGCACTTCCCTCAAACCATTCGGATAGCTTCTCTAGAACCCAAATGGGGGCTGGTTAAACCCCCCTTCCCTCCCAATAGAATGAAATGGGATATGAACACAACTAAGAAAACACCAAAAAAATAGACCTTTAATAAGAAGATGCTCCATCACCAACAATCTCCCACTTCAAGATTGATTAGACTCCATACCAAAAGCTAAACCTCTGGGAGAACCTTGCACATCTAGATCTCTTCCCATGTCCTAATTCCCTCTTGGGACCTGATCCCCACTTTGTTTCATTTCTTATTCCCTAGTCCATGTTCACTTGTAGTTCCAACTCCCTATCCATACCTAACCCCCAAATTTCCCCTTTTCTCAATTCCCTATTGTAAATCCCTCTTGCACATTTTATTCCTAATCTTACAAACCCTAAATCCTAGAGACCTGCACAAACTCATCACCTTCTCCTTGTTCCAAGTTCCTCCTTCCTCCCATGGCCCATGCACTTTAATGTAGGTTCTCATGTCCCTCCCAAAGCTAGACTCCCACTAGGCACCTAAAGTTCTAAATTTTATACCAAGGACCATTTGTAATGTCCCCTTGTTGAGCAAGCATCAGAGTTTGGTGGTTTAGCCTATCACTGGGTCCTCGTAGGCTAATAATGATGTTTAGAGGGCCCTATTTTGGAGATATTTGGTATCCCAGTTGGCAGTTGGCAGTGTTTTCATCTCTAGATCCTTGGCATATTTTGAGGCAATGTTATTTAGGGTGCTCTAGCTCTGTTTGTATATAATTACTATTTATAGTAAGTCGATGTGTGGATAGAGGCCAACCTTACTATTTTTAGTAAGGCACCCTGGAGACTAGATAATGTAGTGGGCTACCTCCTGGTGTAGATGAAATTGATAAATGAGCTTTATTAATGGAGTTAAGGAATTTAATTATTATTGAAGTTATACTTTAATAATAATTAATTATTTATAAGTTACTATTTGACTTTATTATAAAGGCATTTAATATCATAAAGTCAAAATATAAAGTGCACATCATTTAAATATTTTATTGACTTTATTATAAGGGGGTATTTAATGGTTATAAAGTCAATAATAAAGGTGCATTTAAGTTCATTAATAAAGTCAAGTTATGATGGGCACCCACTTGATGAGAGAATATAATGTAATAAAAGAAAATGCTTTTATTTATTTATTTTAATGATTATAAAGGGTTTCTGAGAAATCGATTTCTTTTGAGAAGAGTATATAAAGGCATCAAAAGCAAATGAAATTCATTCATTCTTGCTAATCCTCTTAACTCGCTTTGTGCTTTGAATTGGAGGTGGAAACTAGGGTTTTCAACTGCTACAATCTCAGAGAGCATAACTTCTTGAATTGAGCTTTCTGAGGGTGTGAAAGATCATCTAAGGTTTGCTAATTGGTGGCTTTATCACAGAATTCACATTTGTGCCTAATTAGAGTGATTTACATCGGTTTTCACAAGGGTTTACTTGTAGATCAGAAGTTATTAGAGATAAATATCATTGAATATCTTTATTGTTGATAATGATCTCTCTTTGGCACGTGAGAGTTAAATGGTGTATATATGCAATGATTATCCTCACAAATTTGAAGGGTTTTGAAGAGACTAATACTAGGAATCAAAAGCATTTGTATTGTTGCACATGTTACTGTTGTTAGTACCTAGTTGGGCCATACTTTTCAATCTGATCAAGTTGCACAATTCCCTATAGCCAGGCCATACATTCTCTAAGCTTGGCGTTTGGAGTATAGGCTAAAACTCTTATTGTTTGGAGTACCATTTGGTATCTTTGGGGATGGCTAAAGGTCTAAAATAAGTCTTACATTTATTTGGTGGAGAACACATTGTTTGTTGCAAATCAACCATTCAAGGGTTTTGTTAGTTATTGATTATCAAATTTCTAGAATTGCAAAATAATTGACTATGGCTTTTTCATCTATGATTACATTGTATTTGCAATAAAATAATAAATCTTTTATCAACATATATTTGTATTTGCAAAGAAGTTATAAATCTGAATTGCATTGGTTGTTGAAGTTGTTCCTCTATTTCCTACCTTTGCAAATTTGTATATATGTTGGCTTGCTTTTATAAATATTTCTTGGCATTATATATTTTTAAAAATCAAAACAAGCAAATGCTTTGAAACCCCAAGCAAAATATATAGGCAAAAATTTCGTTAGCAGATGTTCACCAGGGGTGGAAAATTATAGTGGTATCAGGGCGGTTTTCTATCATCCTATTGGGTGTATTAGAAAATATTTAGAGTATGATAATCTGTTAGTACAGGATTGAAGAAAAAACCAAGGAAGGCTATGAATGGGAAGCCAAACAACTCTTTGAGGACTATTAGAGCATGCCAGATGATTTTAAAATACAATACCCTTTTAATAGATATCTGAACTTTGTTGTTACTTTGAGTCCTAAAAAGATTGGTTTGGTAAAGTACACTAAAAGGATGTTTAAGGGAAAAAATTTGCTTGAAGTCAGAAAGATTAAGGAGATTTATACACATGCAGATTTACCTTGTAGTCATGTGACAAAAGTTATGGCACATGACACACTTAATTTTCCATTGAAGACACATTTTGAAGATTTGGTTGACTTCCAAGAAGACACTATAGATAGGCATGGTGTAACTTCTATTTTTTTGTTTTATGACAATAGTCATAATGTTGAGCATAACCATGTGTTAGTAGCTATGATGCAGGAAGGGAATGTTGTGGAAGGATCTCCTAATATTGGGACACAAGATATGGGTGTCAAAAATGAGGAATGCATGGAGAGTTTGAGCCACAATAATTTTGATTTTTGTAACAATAGTCAGATTTCTTTGCATCAACATGAGATAATAGCCATTAAACATGAGAATGATGGTTGTGAGGGGTTGTCTAATGTTGATACTCAAGATATGGGTATTAAAGATCCATTATGTGTTGTGGATTCATGCCACAACAATACTGATTTTACAGATCAAACCACAGAAGATAAATTAGAAAAATTATTTATTCAAGAATGGTCTCAGGATAGCTCTTTGGATGAACAAGCATCTACATTGGAAGAAGAAGTGTGCAATGATAACGACAAATCAAAAACTTCTAACATGACAGTTGAGCCATCCTATGAGGTATATAACAGTAGTACCTTTGTTGATGAGGTGTGCAGAATTGATGGAACACTTGATGATGGTTACCAAATAGTGAGTAATGATGATTCAACCTCTTATCATAGTGTTGATTTCAAATCAAAAGATTTGTGTAGAGATGTTTTGACACAGGGGTATCATCATTTGGCAGGGCAATTGAAGGTAAATGATAGTATGATTATTGTCACCTTAGAGCATTTTGATATTGCTCAACAGATGTTGGAAAATTATTGTTGGAGTAATCCTAAGGCAGGTGAGCATTGTGATAATAGACTTTCCCTTGCAAAGTTTCAAGCACTTAGAGATGCAGTTGGGTTAATGAAGAATAACTACCTACAACTATTATCAGATAGAGATAATCTTCTCATGCTTGATGGTATCTATTATAATGCTCTAAAGGGAAAGGAAGAGCAGGTTGATGAGCTCACCTATGAGCTTGAGGTCACCATAGACTCATTGAGGAGCACTCAAACAACCCTTCAAGAGTCAAAGCTACAGATAGATGAGCTTAATGTGGAATTGAGCTTAGTGCAATCATCACCCCCAACAGATACAGTTCAGAATTCTATGGTAGCAGTTGGTGATGATCATACATCCACAGATTGTGGTAATGAGTATGGGGAGAATGTGGCAACATCCATTTCACTTACAGGTGCAAGTGGCATAGATGGGATGAGTGCATTGGTTGAGTTCAGCAGGGAAGAGTGTGGTGGTAGATTCTACAGAGAGTCGTGTGATTGATCACAACACTATTCCATCTTTTTCACCAAAGATATGCATGACATCACCTAATGGGGAGATTGGTTCTCATGTTGATTTGTTTCCCTCTCCTAGAAGCAAATCAGAGATTACATCCCATACAATTGATTTTTATCAATAGTTTATTGAGCCATAAAGATGGAGAGATCAGTTGAAGGTTATAGGAGAGAAGGTTGATTCAACCTTGTTTTGATTACACTCATAAGTATGTTGAGTACCTTCTTTGGACAATAGAGTTTGAGGAGAGACAGTATGGGGTCTTGACTAGTACACACATTTGTGACTTGCAGATTATTAGGAGTGCTTTGGAGGAGATAAAATTAGAATATCTCCATTTGTTTCATGATAAAGAGTATGTTATTGGGTATGCAAAGAAGATTGGCAAAGCATCTACCCAATCAACCATTTGGGATCAGAGACATGAGCCATCTTCTTATTTGAGTGATTTGAGTGATGAGGAGTGTGTTCCTCATGACTATGAAAGTCAACCATTGACATAAGCAGGTGCTTTTTATCTTGACTGCATAGTGAGGAGTGTTCATCATTTCTCCTTTAGTTTGCACACAGATGACTTGATGATGAGCAGGTGTGGATTGGCTTGGGATTTATATCATCCATTGTGGGATGAAGAGTTACCATCTATAAGAGATGGAACTAGAGACTGTAGGTGCCTGACTCCGTTGTTGGTAAGTGATTACTTGCAAGATGAGATGTTAGTTTTCCATCATGCTGATATGTATCTGAAAAAGTTTGCAACTTCTTGGTCTCAAAAATTTCCATTGGAGACATGGTTACGGGGAGGTTGTAGTGGTAGTAGGCATGATGGCATGGTTGGTTCATTCGGTGGTGATGGAGGAGAATTATATCATTTCCTCAACTTGGGAGGAGCAGTTACATATCTTCCAACACCTATGAGGGTTAGTCAACACATCCTTAGGAGATTTTCAGAGGATGGAAGGGGATGTTATGGTGCAAACATGTCTGGATATACTTAACTCCTCTTGGCTGATGGATGCGAGTTTCGATTGTATTAGGATACAGGTGGTGACAGGTATGGCACTGCAGTTTGGGTGGATCCTGATGGGTTGCTTCATCATTTTTAGCATAGTGAAGTTGATTTCAAGATAGCGGAGCAGAAGTCAGAGGGTGTGGTACATGATAGACTTCCATTTTTGGTTTGGGATCCAGGAATATGTAGCATTGTTGTTACAATTGGCAGATTTTCCACCATTTGGGTATTACCCATAGTGATGTTGAACATATTTTGATTTCTACCCAATGGATATAGAGGATATATTATTGGGAATTCTACTAGTTGCATCTTCTCGGTGAATATTTTTTTGTGACACATGGTACAAGGGTTGACCTTGGTTTGTGTGTTATTCAATTGTGCTTTTTCTAGTGCAACGAGGATTATCTGCAATCATGTGGTTCATTCTACAGTCCTTCCCTTAGGCCTTTTGTGGTGGTTTTATTTATTCAGTTGTAATTCCTTAAGGACAAGAAATTTCAAGGAGGGCGGACTATAATGTCCCCTTTTTGAGTGAGCATCAAAGTTTGGTGGTTTAGCCTATCACTAGGTCCTCGTAGGCTAATAATGATGTTTAGAGGGCCCTATTTTAGAGATATTTGGTATCCCAGTTGGTAGTTGGCAATGTTTTCATCTCCGAATCCTTGGCGTATTTTGAGGCAATGTTATTTAGGGTGCTCTGGCTTCGTTTGTATATACTTACTATTTATAGTAAGTCAGTGCGTGGATAGAGGCCAACCTTACTATTCTTAGTAAGGCACCCTGGAGACTAGAGAATGCAGTGGGCTACCTCCTAGCGTAGATGGAATTGATAAATGAGCTATATTAATGGAGTTAAAGAATTTAATTATTATTAAAGTTACTTTAATAATAATTAATAATTTATAAGTGACTATTTTACTTTATTATAAAGGCATTTAATATCATAAAGTCAAAATATAAAGTGCACATCATTTAAATATCTTATTGACTTTATTATAAGGGGGTATTTAATGGTTATAAAGTCAATTATAAAAGTGCATTTAAGTTCATTAATAAAGTCAAGTTATGATGGGCACCCACTTGATGAGAGAATATAATGTAATAAAAGCAAATGCTTTTATTTATTTATTTTAATGATTATAAAGGGCTCATGAGAAATCGACCTCTTTTGAGAAGAGTATATAAGGGCATCAAAAGCAAATGAAATTCATTCATTCTTGCGTATTCTCTCAACTTTGGCTTTGTGCTTTGAATTGGAGGTGGAAACTAGGGTTTTTAGCTTCAACGATCTTGGAGAGTGTAGCTTCTTCTTGAATTGAATTTTCTACGGGTGTGAAAGATCATCTAAGGTTTTCTAATTGGTGGCTTTATCACAGAAGTCACATTTGTGCTTAATTGCAATAATTTACATCAGTTTTCACAAGGGTTTACTTGCACATAAAAATTTATTAGAGATAAATATCATCAAATATCTTTATTGTTGATAATGATCTCTCTTTGGCATGTGGGAGTCAAATGGTGTATATATGCAGTAATTATCTTCAAAAATTTGAAGGGTTTTGAAGAGACTAATATCAGGAATCATAAACATTTGTATTGTTGAACATATTACTGTTGTTAGTACCTAGTTGGGTTGTACTTTTCAATCTGATCAGGCCATACAATTCCCTACAGCCAGGTTGTACATTCTCTAAGCTTTGTGTTTGGAGTATGGGCTAAAACACCCATTGGTTCTAATACCATTTGGTATCTTTGGGGGCGGCTAAAGGTCTAAAATAAGCCTGTTGCATTTATTTGGTGGAGAACACATTGTTGGCTGCAAATCGACCATTCAAGGGTTTTGCTAGTTGTTGATCATCATTTGCAGAATTGCAAAATAACTGTCTATGGCTTTTTCGGGTATGATTATATTGTATTTGTAATGAAATAATAAATCTATTATGAACATATTTGTGTATTTGCAAAGAAGTTATAAATCTGAATTGCATTGGCTATTGAAGTTGTTCCTCTATTTCCTACCTTTGCAAATTTGTATATGTTGGTTTGCTTTTATATCTATTTCTTGGCATTATATATATTTAAAAATCAAAGCAAACAAATACTTTGAAACCCCAAGCAAAATATACAGGAAAAAACTCAGTTAGTAGGTGTCCACCAGGTGTGGGACATTACACCATTGCACCTTGAAAACCCTCTAAATGCATTTTCACCTACCCCAACAACCCTTGAACTAACACTAAATCCTTTATTTGATTGCTCCAACCTCCCAAAGATGTTTTCCTACCCAAAATCTTGATTTAATCTCTTAGGTGTAATTCCAAATAAATTTTGCAATGCTTATCACTGAGACCTTAAGCATACCACAATTGATGTGGTGGGTAAATTTGAAACTCTAGGTCTAAAGTATAATTTCATGTGTTTTAGAGTGTGTGACTCCCGAGTGGTATAAATAAAAGCTATTTCCTCTTCCTGAGTTGATCATTGTCATGTCCAATATCTACATTTGTAAGTGTCAAGCATATTTTAGGGTTTCAAGCATTGAATGTCCAATTTTAGGAGTGCAAAGAATTTGGAAGCATCTGAAAAATAAAAGATTGTAATGGGTGTCAAGGATTGAATGTTTTCAAGGTTATTTGTATATCTTTAGGGGAATTTGTAACCTCTTATTAAGATTACCTCTCATCATAATTGCTAATATGAATGTAAAGCATATTTGATAAATGCAATAGCATTTTAAAACATTATAGACCTTGTAATGATTATTTATAATAGAAACTACAACATAAAGTAATATTTACATATTTTAATGTACCAACAATGATGTGTAATCAACATGGATGCTTCATAGTATGGTTTATCAACATGAACTCGACATTCATTACTCTACCACTCACAAATTCTATGTTTTTTAAGTTTAAAATATAAAGTTCTTGTATTTTTTGATTGATTCAAGATAAAATATATTCATTAAAAAGTATCATGTGTTGTTTTTGTAGTAGTGCAACAATAGTATTTGTTGGCTAGTTGATAGATGAATCATGACATACTAATTCAAGACAATGATACATCTATAAAAGACAATTTTATTTGACTAATAAATATCATAAATATTTGATACAATATTTAAAGCATTATCACTTTTAAAATTATATGAATATAATAATTGTAAAATTATAACTAATTTATTGATTCTTTAAAATTAAAATATGTATAATTATTAATATTACAAAATTTTGAACATGAACTATCAATTAATATATATTGAATATTTAAAGAATAATAAAAATAAGATTAAAACTAAAAACAAATTCAATTAAGAAAGTAAATTTTAAGAAGATAATAAGAGATTTTTAAAATATGAGAAGGATATTAATATAAATTAAATATTAAATTATAAAAAAATGAATAATAATATAAAATTACAATTATAATATTAGATTATAGAATATTAGAAATATTAGTAATTTTTCTATTACATTATGTTCAAGAAGTTGAAAAAATCTATTTTATATTTTTTTTTTTAAAAGTTTTAATATAAAATTTACAAAATAAATTCAATTGATATGTGATGATATTATAAATATAAATACTATTTCACTATGCATATAACATAGCTTCTTTATAGCTATTTTTTCTCTTTGATTTGAGGATCATGAGTACTACAATAGCTATTTTCTCTTCATAGTTTTCAAAGTTTACAACTAATGAGAATAGGACCTAAAGTAAGATGACAAATCAAATTTTTAATAATTAATTTCTAACATAATTCAAATTAAAAAAATTACATCTTTGCTTTAGAAAACATAAATATTTTATGAATAGGAGAAAATTTTCAATGGAAGCATGAATCCGTCATCAAAATTAATCATACAACTGTGCTCCCTTCATAAGGATCAATAAGAACACCACCATGACACTTTCTTGCTTGCACTTAATCTAGTGACCCCCAATGGCTACTTAAAACCATCAAGTGTCAAGAAACATGGCAATTAACTTTCAATTACCAATAACTCATATGATCAATGCAAGTCTCAATGAACTTCTCTCTCTCCAATCCCTCCATTACCTTCCTGGCCTAGTACATACCTCAATGGAGATATTTATGCTTTATGAATGGGTGCATGAGTCCAAAACAGGTACCAGAACGTCTCCTATGTGAGGAAGGGAATGGAGAACGATTCAACTCTCCAGATGAGTCTTTAGTTCTATTGTTTTGTAGTGCATGGAACCATTCCATCCCCTGCCGAAAGTATTAGCTGCATCTTGTTCCCATCATAGCAAATTTGTCACTGGTCAATATAATCAGACATTTTTGTGCAAGGCCAGAAGCATCACTAACAATGACATCTTCCTCTTATTCATCTAACCTTGCTTAGAAATGCTCTGGTAGCATTGATTGATCTATCAACCAACCGAAAATGAGGATTTATCAGAATGTTTTCAGATCATGTAAATATTAACCAATCTCAACATGCATAATCTTTATAATTGAGATGTATCAATGTATTATTTCTTGTATATTTTTATAAATGAGATTTTGCCTAGTTACATGCTATTCGTAATTAAATGGTTATTAGATATAACTAAGTTCTTTAATTTAACATAAACTATGAATATTTTGTTAGAAGCTAGTTATGCAATTCCAGTTGATGAAGCTAAGGTCACAAATTGGAAAGCCATGGCAGAGAGAGTCCGGAAGCACTTGGCTCCTCACACACAGAATGCTATTCAATCGAAGATAGTATTGCTAAGGAAACCTTCTTAGTGAGAAGATTTATATGTCACTTAAAAGAACTCGCTCCTGATTGCTATTATTCGAAGGCAGGATCTGGAATTGAGATGAAACTTTTTAAAATCAAAACAGTATGTGTAAGAAAGACGAAAGACACAAGTTATGAGAGGTCAATGAGATCAGAAAATTAACAAAAGAGATGGGACTGATTTGAGCTCTTGCTTGCTTTACCAAAGGCTTTCAGTAACTATATTTGACACCAAAATCAGCAATACCCATGCATCAAACATCCTGATTTAGGTGTTCTCAAGCAAACATTTTTCAGGGCAGAAACCAGGACCAAGGAAACAACTTTTTTAAAGTTAGCACAATTGTTGATTTTCTCTTTTTCATTAGAACAATAGATGTAGTTTCCAAAATTATTCGTGATTATATGTCTTGCCAGAAGAAAGCATTATTTCAAATGGCAAAAGGCAACAATGAAGAATCAGATTGAACACTGATAACTCATTCAGTAAAGATCAGTAATGGATGGTTTCTTTTCAATACCGGCATTGCCTTGTCTTCTTCCCACAATATGGATTTCAGCTAAGTCTGTCCTCGTCAAACACCAGCTTACTAAATCCCTGTGTAGAAACCTACAAGAGGGGCCTCATATACCAAATTGGTGTCTGGGCATTGCCATGACCTAAATCAAAATCTTATCTTTAGCTCTGATACCCTTATATATGTGCAAATTTTCCTTTCCTCATTCTTATCGCTGTAAGGTTCAGATGAAGCCATATCTGTGCCATATCTTTCAGGGTTTTCCAATGAATGTTTCTGTAAATAAAGCAGAAATTGTGAACAGTTTGTACCTCCATTCTTTCGCTCTTAATGTAGTCATCCTAATAGCTCACACATGAAAACATTGGAATGAGCTGAATATGCTTCATCAACTCTATGGTCATGAATCATTATTTTTATCTTCCTAATCATTTATCAGGAGATCACATTCTTCATCATCCTTCTTACACAGAAAGTTCAGATTATAGGCTTTTCCAAGTATCAAACTGGAATTGTTTAATTTCAGAGTACACTCTTCCCAAATAGCCTTTATAAATTTGCAATGCAATTTATATGCTCTTATATCTTTCTCTTTTTCATTTATCATATGAGGGTTTCTTTTGCCCATCTGGCCAGCCCCTATATAGTACAACTTTGCCTGGTTCCCTATGTACTAGCAACGATCCTGTAGCTTCCTGTGATACACCATTAAACATATCTCATAAGCTACTGTTAAAACTTAAAAAATTTAAATCGAAATGTAAAGTTAACTTGTGAATTTTAGTCTATAAATAATTTAATAATTCCTGAAACCAACCTCAAGCTGGAATGCAATTTCAGAAATTGAAGTGCCCTTGGCCCTATCCTTGACCTCAACTTTAACAAGTGAATGCTTTTTAAAACGTGAGCGGATGGATTTTGCAAGGTCAGACACAACATTTTTCTTCCCTGCATTGAACAGCATTAACAGTTTCAGTTTTCTCTACTGTGGACAGTTCAGAAAATATAAAATATTTAAATGAGTGAGCTGTACAAATATTGTACTTTTCAGTATACAATGACGTAAAGGGATGCTTTGGTGAGACATTAAAGCATAAAATATTTACCAACACAGAATTGTGGATGCTTTGGCATTTTCTTAGCTAGCTCCTTTAACAGGCGTCTGTCTTTATTTGAAAGAGGTTCAGCTCTATATACTTCATTAGATCTCTTTTTCTTTTTACCATCATGTTCTGCAGTGCTGATCTTAGCTTTACCCAAGTTTTTTGCACTTTTTACTGCTTGAAATGCTGCATGGTCATCTTCATTTTTGTTAATGCTGTCATATAGATCCAAGGATGCTTCTAGATGTTGGCCCTGCATAAGATAACATGAATGTACCCTTAGCAAGCAAGAATATTGAAAACTATATCAAATGCAGCAATCATAATACATATAAAGTTGTGAAGCTTAATCTATTCAGCTTGTTTAATTGAATCTAAAATGGATGTCTCACAATTGACTACTCAGATCTAGTTTCCCACCTCTACATATTCAGCGGCATATTCTGAATCTAACTCTTTCATCAATTGAATGGTATTTTCTTCCTCATCTTCAGAAGAATAAGCAGGTCTCATCTCTTCAGTCAACTGTTCAGGGATTTCTTCCTTGACATCTTGTACTTTACTCTAAGGAAACAAAACACCAATGAGAAAACATATAAATTCATAATATAGTAAACGAATAGCCCTAACATTCGAGAATTTTAAACATTCAGAGTTCAATGTGTTTGCTTCCATTTGCAATGTACAATAGTGACTTGTTGAAATTGACGATACCCATGGCATACTAGTTTCATTTTAGCAATACCATCTTTGAAATTGTAAATGTATAAGGACTCGATGTCACTATATTCTAGAAACCCTATTTATGCTACAACTATTTGATGCATTGAAAATTTGTGTATCATAGGGGCAAGACATACAAGGTGAAATTTCAGCCGTTCTATATCCCTTTCCACTCGCAAAAGCTCAAGTCTTAGTGACTGTGATGGAGAAACAAGGATTTCAGAAACATAATGATAAATTGAACATGTTATTGAAAAAAAGATAATATAAAAAAAATTCATTATATTTTTAAAAAAGTCTTAAAATATTCATAATGTTTTTAAAAAGAATGACCCTATGCAGCTAAACTTCTCAGTGAAAGTACCTCACGCCGCTGGATTCCATTCCAACGCCTTAATGCTACTTTCTTGTTCAAGAGACTATCCGGCCTCAACATAGTTGGACGCTGATAATTCTTTCCACGGTACAAAGTTATAGCATAACCTTTTTCCACACTGTCTACTGCCACTAATATTCCCCCACTTTCATATTCCAATATTCTTGCCAAGTCTTTAACCTGTACAAAACTATTTTCTTTTGAAATGATTTTTACTAGTTTCCGATATTTCCAATGCAAGTGCATGTTTTCAATGACATCATCAAAGATTCCTGGCTTTCCTGAAACAGGTATAAGAAAAGGTAATGAATGCTAACTTGTTAGCATCAATGCATATACCAACCCTACTGCTCATATAAGTCATAATATAACCTCTACTTGATTATGTCTGGAAAAATATAGAGCTTACCCAGCAATATAAATGCATTCATTTTTAAACCAATTTTGCGAAGCACTAATCTCTCTTCTATGGTGATTGTCTCTCGATTAGCTGGTGGTTCAACATGTTCTAAATCCCTTTCTATAACAAGTAATTCATTCTCCACTTCAACTTTCTTTGATAAAGCCTGTACATTAAGAAGACAAGCATCCAAGAAAATGTTTTCTTTATAATCAAGCTAAGCTACACAAACATTCTGTTTTCCTTGACCAATGTGATGAAATGAGATCCTATGTGCGAATAATATATCAACTGACGCATGTAAGAGTGCAATTTAAATTGGTCAAAAAGGATGATACTGAAATCGGCAGAAATTCTAAGCAAAAATTAAATATTTCTTCAAATTTTAAAAATGTCTCAAATCAAATGTGGACTGATTAAACTATTAGATGAATTAATTGGTGTTGGCTTTTACAGTCCTCATGATCCAAAAGTCATTGTATTTTGAGTCAGTATAAATAAATTGTAATGTTATATTAATGAATGTGCTGGGTAGTGATTAGTTTTGAGGTGGTTGTTGGGAAGTTGAAGCAGTTGAGATGTATAGTTGAGAGAATGGCTTATATAAGTTAAATGTAAAAATATTTTGATAATATATTACTTTCATCATTATATTCAGGCTTAGAATTTTTATTCCTGCATTTCCCTGGCTCTTACAAGTGATATCAGAGCCACAGCTAGAATAAAGGAAGGATGAATGTCGATAGAAGAATGAATGCCAGTACCATCTGCATTTTTATATAAGTTCATAGCTTTTGATTTTGTTTTGGTTCACTATATCAGAGGAGCTGAGCAGAGTTATTCAAACTGAGGTAATTACAAGCAAGTGCCCCCTGTAAAAGGAAAATGCATTACTAACAGTACCATTGCCATAAAATGTTCAAACATGCTTCCATTCAAATAAAGCATTTGACATATAGCAGTTTTGGAGGTTGAAATGGTTGATGTGTATAGTTGAGTCATAGACGCAAGACTCACGAAAAACTCGGTGAGTTGCAAGAAACTCGCAAGTTTTTTTGCATGCCGAGTTTTTGCACCATTTACTCACCAACTTTTACTCGCCGAGTTTTTGCACCATTTACTTGCCAACTTTTACTCGCTGATTTTGTGAAAAATCTTGGTGAGTTTTTGAAAAAAGCTCACCCCATCAGAACAAAAAACCACACAGCCAGGAAAGGGCCATTTCGACTTGTTTTTTTCACTCTTTTATTTGCTCTGCTTTAGAAAAAACACTAAAATGATGTGTTCCATGAAGGTTTGTGTGGCTTTGATGGTCATAATTTGGGTTTTATTGTTAATGCAAAATGATGTACACCATGAAGGTTTGGGAGCACACCCAGGGCACTGGCCCAGGACCTCGCGAGGGGCGCTGCCCCAAACCCCCACAAGGGGCGTTGCCCCTTGACTTCATTAGGGGCACTGCCCCTCGACCCCATTGGGGGCATTGCCCTCAAACTCCCATTGAATTCATTTGATTTTCTAGGTACTCTTTGAGTCCAAGTTTGCCTACAAGTCTTCATCTATAATATTGTCTAGTTCTACCTCTCCCCTAGTTTTCACTAGACATGGAAAGAGGAAGATATAAATTTGTAAAATATATTAACATAGTATTTATTTTCAGTTTTACAAAAACAGTTTGCTATTTTCATTTTGTTTCAGACTATCAATATCAGCGCATTCCACATGAGGATGCCATTTTGTACCCAATTTGCTTTCAAATCAATCAAATACAACTAGACTCAACTTGTTTCTTTTATGTACTCATTTATTGACTCATTGGATGCATCTTATCATTGAATTTTGCAAAAAAATGTGTTTTTAATGAAATTTAAGCAATTTTTTAAGTTGTCGAGTTTTTGGGGAGTCGAGATTTTTGGGCTTGGCAAGTTTTTCAATTTGGCTAGTTTTTCAACTATGGTTGAGATGATGGCTCATATAAGTCAAATGTAAAAATCTTGTAAATCAACCCTGCATATTTTGATAATATATTACTTTCATTAACACATTCATGGCTTAGAATTTGCATTCCTATGTTTTCCTAGCTCTTACAATAGGAAATATATAACTTCTAGAAGCTTACATAATTCAGCTTGCTATCAAGACTTAGCTTAGCTTTGGATGTTCCTTTTTGCATCTTCTTTTGATCTTCACTATGTAGCCTGCTTTTCCATTGGTTTTTGCGTCCTTTAAATTGAGCTGCTGTACCAGATACATTGAACTGTAATTCCCTTTCAGCAAGCACTGATAAGGATTCTTTCATTTTTTTCCTTTTTATCTTCTCTTGAAGGAACCTTGTTGCTTTTCTCTCTGCGAGTATAGAAGCAGCATCAAAGGAAAGAAAGTCCTTTTCTCTATACAGAACAATGAATTCATTGTTTCTTGAAAGAAGAGTGCCACCTGTAAGCCCCTGCAATAGTTAACACTTAATAAATTTGAAAGAAAACATAATGCAAGGTAGCATAAGGTGTACAATAGTCCAAAATTTTCATATAACAATGCAGATTCATAATTGTTTAGAAACTCCCACATTGCAAATTTCTGCTTTGAATCAACATGAAGTACAATGTGAAGTGCAATAAAACTAACTTGAGAAAGGATTAAATTGATTTCAAAACGATCTATGATCCTTATCTGATAAGAGTTTTTGTCATGCAACAAAAGATATTAATTCAGAAGCAAAAAAAGATCCTAGTTATACAAATATGGCTTGCATTTTGAGAACAAAAATAGTTACACTGTCATTACTACACCTGAATGCACACATGGAAAGATTATGAGCATGGGATGCAATGTTATCAAGCTCTTTGGCATGGTTGTCATTAACTATCGTACTGAACAACATGGATATGGAAATGAAGTATTTGTATCCATTTTACAGGACTCACGTCAAACTCACTAAGACTTGATTGTATGCAACGAGCTGGTAAAAAGGCAAGCTTAGTTAGCCCATTCTCCAAGACTCACCAATGATTTGGCAAGTTTTGTGAAACTCTCTCATATTCTCTCTTAAACTCAAGAAGATAATGGGAGAGACTAGATTGCATTTCTATAAGTCTAAAGAAAATAGTATCTTTTGTTTTTTGGGGATCCCACAAGAGTTTTCCAGCCTTCAACTGGGAAATTAACTTGTTCAATACAAATTTCTGTCAGATTTGAGAGATATTTTTACCTTGTTAAGGAATTAGAAGAAATTTCCTAATTGTAGCTGCATCCTCTGGAGTTTTTAGATCATGAGAAACAATGGGTAAAATTACTTTTGCACTTGCAGCTGCACATTCAAGTTATTTATTCATCAATGGAAGCCATATCTTGGTTCCTTTTACTTCAAAGAGCCTACATTAAGAAAAAGAAAACATTGACTCCCAAAACATGGACAAGAAAAGGCTCGCGATTTGGTACAGAATAATTTCATAGAGCTCTCTATGGTTTGAGGATAAGTAACGAGAACTTTCTGTGGAAAAGAAATGAATAGGAAGGCTAACTCATTGAAATGTCACCTTACCAAGAGAATGGTTCCTCTTCATTGCATTGTCTTGGAGTTGGGGCAAGTAACATAAATTTTGTTATGAAATCCACTACAACGAACCTCTACTACTCCACAGCTATCTACTACTCCACAGCTAGTTTCTCATACTATCACTCACACAATCTTTTTTCCTGCTAGTCTTACTACAGTCTACTATTGTTCAATCCTAAAAAAAAATCCTTAAAGCTTTTGTACTTATTTTTTTCTTTCAGTAATACTCTAGGTTCACCTTAAAGTTTTGGAGTAGTATTGGGATGGGTGACATCCAGGGAAGGCCCAATGCTTCACCTCTGTGAGCATCACCTAGATGCAATAAGTGCTAACTGGACCATTCATTACCATGAGAGATGGTTTCTTGTGAACCACTACTCATGAAACATGGATCAATGAGTTTGACTCAAAAAACTACATCGTTGAATTCTCATAGCAATATCATAATTTGACACGCTGTGGAAAATACCTCCTACTTATCAATTGATGAGCTAAAGGGGCTCTATGATGAATGGTTCATAAGGCACAACACTTGCTGAAGGTTTTGCAAATAAGGTTGCAAGCTAAGTGGGCTTGACCTTGGGGAAAACTCTATGGTTAAGCATGCTTGAGTTGGAGTAGTACTAAGATGGGTGACCTCTCGGGAAGGCCCAATGGGTCAATGAGTTTGACTCAAAAAACTATACGGTTGATTCTTGATAGCAATATCATAGTACTCTAGGTGTTGAACCTTCCTTTTGAGATCATGGGTTGATGATATTCCAACATAATGAAACATGAAGTCATATTGAACATTTTATTTTTAAGATGTTTCTTCAACTTTTGCATATCTTCATATTGACAATCAATGTTTGGTCTTAGTTTCAATACTCCTACTTCCATGGTTCTGACTTCGTGTGGTGGATTTGTGTAATGTTGGATGAATTTGTTGCAAATATCTTTAGATAGATTTCTGACCGTCACATCTCTTAAGCATAAACAAGTTAGACCATAATCTTTGATAGGTTGACCAATGGGAAAATAGTACTATTTTAACCTTGTGTCTTCTACATAGGGAATTAAAATTAAGTTAAATGTGCATAGTTGCTTTTTGACATTTTTGAGTCAATTGTGTCTTGGAATTGGTGGTGGAATATGTGCACTGTAGTACAAGTACTGCTTCAAATTAAGTGGTCATTTTGAAGAACAAAGATCCCTCTATTTTGTGGACCTTTCATGTAGCAATCTATATTTGTTCAATGTTAAAAGACTTAAGAAAATTTGAGAGGGTAGAATAAGTTTGGACAAGTCAAAATCCTTGAAAAGAAAACACAACCAGAATGATCCTCTACTTAATAAGAATGATCATGGAAAACAAAGAATTTCTCTGACCTACAATCAACTACTTGGACAAGAATTTCTTCTTATGGGCACTTGTACTGATTGCAGTTAGCATGTAGTAAGAGTAAATCAAATTCATGTGGTGGAACAAGCTTTTGAATTTTTTTTCTAGAGAACAGTTCATGAGGTGATAAAAATCTTGAAGCTAGGGGTTTGTCACCTTTCAATATATGAAAAAATGGAAGGAAACAAAAGATTTACCAATATATACAAAAGTTAAAACTATCTACTAGATTACTAAAATATATAAATTGAATAATCAAATACTTCGTGTAGTGAAAATCTCCATAAAAATTAAAATCTCTGTTACATCCCAATTGTGAAGTTACTATTTACTATTACTACATAGGGTAAATATGAATGTAATGTGAATTCTATTGATGAATAGATTATGCTTGTACCTTGTTATCAATATGAATGTTATCTCATTTGATGTTGTCTCATTTGATATTACCTCAGTTGATGTTATTCATGGTGAAATACTGCATATATGTGAATGGAAGGTTATTGAATTATTATTATTCTAACTTTGAAAATGTTTATGTATACTGCATATGTTATGAACAATTTAACTGTCGTAGACATGTGTTAGTGGTTGCAGGTAAATGTTTATTCCTCCAGGCAAAGGGGAACTATCACTCGGGAGAAGATCTTGGTCGGGTAACCGGTAACATAAACTATCTGAGCATATACACACACCACATTAGAAAGATTGAGTTGAGTCAGTTTGTGGGTAATAGGTAAGTCATCCTTAGCCGATAGGTCTACATTTGAGAGTCTTGTTTACTTTTGCATGCATTATTGGGTGATTATTATCTATTTGAGCTTCGAGTCCTTCCTTATGACATTGTGTTGATTGTGCTTGGGTTGTGATTTTGGGCTTTATGAATGGTTACCTTTATATTGTTTCATATGAACGTAAAACGTGGCATGTATATGGGCATATATATAAATACATATACATAGACCCGTGAAGGAAAGCATTAGCAAATGCACATGTATGTGAGTAGAAATACTCACAGAGGCACATACACAAGGAAACGACTATATATATATGTATATATATATATAAATATGTGTGAATATAGTCACAGCGTCATAATCATTCGATATTGAGTGGATTACTTGACTATCATATTACCATATAATGAATACGCTTGTATATATACACTTGCAAGCATTAATGCTTATCGGAGAAGTGTACATATATAAGTATATGTGTATGAATATATACACGTATCATTATTTGTGGAATATGATAATAAGAGCTATACATCCGATGGAATGGGTATATATTATGTGGATAAGAATATATATATATAGAGAGAGAGAGAGAGAGTATAATGTATGGATACGTGCATATTACTTGACATAAACTAGCAAGAGGATATAAGCATTCGAAGTATTCAATATATTTATCCAAAGGGTTAAAATATATATATATATATATGTATATATATATGTATATATATATATATATATGTATATATATGTATATATATATTTGCAAGGCAAATAGCGCTATATATATTTATAAATATATGCTACGCATGTAGATAAGGTGAAACATATTATGCTTGCCATCGCATGGATTATAAAAGCCGAATGAAATTTAAAACATATATCGCTGCCTATATGAGTCTTTGCACATAGTCAACCAAACTATGGAGGCATTATAAATGGATTATAAATGGATGTAGAAGAGAGTTTAGTGCTTAGCTTATAAGCCAACGCATTAAGTCTTGGAAGACTTAGTCAAAATACAAGTGGATCGCTGCATAAAAGGACATCATTTACTTTGAATTCAACTATCTTTTATTCAATAAGAAGTCGATTTATAAAGGCTATTTTAGACGTTAATGACCATGGCAATAAAGGTTGATAATAGTCATTAACAACTATGAAATTGGAAGTCGATTTGGAAATGCTTACGGCTGTGTAAGTAAAGTCGCGTTTCACTCGCGATGCCATGTATGTGAAAACATATGAATACATTTTAATTGTTAACTTTGACTTGATCGACACAATGAAAAAGAGTAACATGGACTTTGTCTGACGTCTTTAATTGGTTAAATCGACTCATCCCTTTAATTCAGTTGATATAGGCTAAGTGTTGCAGATTTATTATTGACTGTTTCACTCTTTCTGAAACCGCGCCAACTTGATATTAGAAGAGAGGCTTTGGCGCCACCTCTTGAAATGATTTCTTGTAGATGTCTTTGTTGGAGTATAATTTGAATTCTCCATGTGCATTTTGAATTGGTCTTTGAATTGCTGTCAAAGATGTAAGTCAATCTGTAGGAGGTTTTGCTGAGTCTGAGCTTATTTTATCGCCGCCTTATTGCTGAGTTGCTTTGCATGAAGCTTGTTGTCATTTTACATGCCTAAACTGTAGGCTTTGTGAGTGCTTGGCTGCTCTATAAATAGTTGAACCATTTCATTGAGAGGGACACATTCTTTCCCAAGAGATTATACGTATTTTGCAATTCATTACTTCTGAGTTATTACCAGCCATATTTGTCTTGTTTTTATAAGTGAGAAATAGAGTGATCTATCGTGAGTAAGAGGTATCATTATTGTTTGAGAGAAGTAAGCTATTAACAAGTGAGATAAAGTTGTTTGTGAAAAGTTGATTGTTGTAGGAGAGGCTGCACTGCTACCATTAATTTGGATAAGCCATAACAGGCATGAGGATCTCTTCTTATTATTATTATGTTTTCTATGTTTGCTTGAAATGTCTTTCAGTATGTGAAATAGAAGTAATTGAGAGTGTCTTTGAAAAAAGGAATTGAAGCTTTTATGCTATTTTTATATTGTGCATGTAAGAACTCCATAATAGGAGATTGGTGTATATCATAGTTATTATATGCTAGGCTTGATTGAATGCAAGAGTCACTTGAGGTACACCCAGCTAAGTTATTGGTTTAACTAGGAAAGCTTGTGTTACTCCTAGGATAGTTAATCCAGTATGATAGGGAGTTTGTGTACTTGTTAAATAGATTCATTTCAAGTAGATTAAAATGGTGTTAGGTTAGTCTAGGGTGACAGAATATCCATTGAAGGACAATACTTATGCATAGCTTAAGATAGTCTTAAGTCAAATCAGCCTTGAGTAGTGTATGTGATAGATGGCTCTCAATCGTTTACTGTATGCAACACTTTGGCCAAAGTAGCGTAATGTCCAAGACTCCACTATAGATTGTGTGACTACCGAGACTACACTGTCAATTCACCGTGATCCAGTATTACATGCTAGTTCAAGATTGTGGGATTACAAGTTCTAGTTATGTAGGACACAACACTATGCTTGGTTGGTTGTCGTTATTGGTTACTCTACCAATCTCTTCGTCGAAGGGGAGGGCCATCTATCAAATGATAGATGTGCGGGGGACCGCATTAAGAGTCCGTGGTTGGCAGAAAAACACCTGAGTGATGCTTCTCCTCCACAGTAGGCGACAGAAGAACCAAGATTTGAAAGGAAGGATCCTAGACCGTCTTACAGCTATTCGTTCTAAAGCTCTTCGAGCTATGTATGTAATTGTATGCTTTCTTACATTGATGTATTTATGAAATAAAAAGGAATTCATATTGTATATGTTTTACATCTTGATTGGAAATTATCAATAAAGAAAAGAAAAAAAATTATTCGCAATGGCATGTTGCTTGTTTTATTTACTCGTTTGGTGTAAAATTAGAAATTTTTACTTCATAGAAGGGTTAGTACGTTACAATCTCTAACTAAGACAACATTATGGAAGCTCCAATTATGCACAACTACAGATAGTCACATATGTTGTCCCCTAACATGTCCGCATCATCCTCTTAAGGTACATTCTCCGAATCATCCGCTCCTTCCTCTCTGAATTGTAGTTTGAGTCTCCTCATTGACTGCAGTCTCATTTTATATCCTATTCTATGGTGGAAAATTGTCATCCAAATCTATGGTGGTTTTTTACTTTGGCATCTATGATTCACACAATAGAGGTGGGGATACATCCATTCCCAAGTGTTCCAATCTGAAAAACATAGGATTTCCTGCTTATCCCAGAAATGGCATCATAACCAAGGTTGCAAAGAGATGTAAAAACCATTATACAATCTACTCAAGAAATTCCGAAATTCTTGATCTCAACACATACTAGACACAATTGTATATGGTACTCTTCCATTCCTTCAAGTATGGGACCAAACTGATAGGTAAGTCCAATACACAAAACTCCCCTGTCAACCTGCTGAAAATGATTTTTTTTTAAATGCCTAGAATCTCTGGAGTATGTACATACTGAATCTTAAGTCCCCTATTAAAATGTTGGGCTGATGTTTCTTTCATATGGTCCAAGACAGAAGGAACATGCAGTTCCTCAATGAAGTTATATTTGTAACTTTGTTCTCCATGGTAAAATTCATCAACTACAATTTCTACCATCTTGGGTAACTTCATCTCCTAAGTTCTTCTAGCATGTATGAAATGGTAACTTCCATGTTCTCAATAATCAATGAAATTATATTTGTAACTTTGTTCTCCATGGTAAAATTCATCAACTACGATTTCTACCCTGTCTTGGGTAATTCCATCACCTAAGTTTTTATAGCCTGTATAGAATGGTAACTACCCTATTCTCAATGATCAAGACTAATGTTTCTTCCAATTTTATGTTTTGATTCTTTTGAACAAACCAATGAGGATGCGCTTATTATTTCTACATCAAAGATGAGCCTCATCAACACATGGTGGACATGAGCTTTGGTCAAGGAATCTGCAGCATGTGATTATTGTTGTTTTGCCACCAATGCCTAGCCACAAGTGCAACTCCTTCTAGCATATACAGGATAATTTCCTCTACAGGAATTTGCTTTGACCTTCTTAGCTGGCCCACTGCTTCCAGCCACCTCTTCCACCTTCATGTCTTGATCCTTCAGAATATTTCCCCTGAATATCCCATTAAATATTCAAATCTTGAACTCTGGAATCTGGACAACAATAAGAGTTATAGAAGGAAGAACTTGGATTTCTCAGGCTTCCGAAAGGATATCTAACAGTCGATGATCTTTGTCTGCAAACAAATATTCATAGTCTGAATCAAACTCTTCAAACCCAATTTTGGCCAAACTAATCCAACTCCCCCAGAGCAGGCCAACTGTGAGAAAGACAAAACATAGAAAATGCCTTAAGTTCCATTCAGACGGACAGTAGAATGTCATGATATCAAGGATGGAAGATTTGACATTTGAAGCATTGGCTCAGACAGCCTCCTTAAGTGCTTGAAAAGCCTGTACCTTGGATTGCTACTTTGTAGGCTTGGATGACCCACACAAATACCCTTCAACTTCTATTCTAAGTAGTGATAGCTTTTGGACTCCAGAATCCAAACTGATAACCGTAATCTAGTTTGGATGCTTTCAGAGGTCAAAAGAATTCAGAAATTTGAACCTTTATGTATGTCTTGATTGCTGTTGATGGGTGAGGGAGTTGTATTTCCAGTTTCAGAGTGTATAGGACTCTCGTGGGTGCTCTCATCTACCGTATATTTCCAGGTATTGGTTATATTCTAAGTTGCCGGTTCGGGTTCGGGTTCGGGGGTTCGGTTCGTCGGTTCGGCAAAATTTTTTGGGGGGTGGGTTCGGTTCGTTTTGGGTTCGTTAGTACAAATTACAAAAACATGTAAATATATATATATGCAGCCTAGAAGCATGAATTAGGATTAGAATATCACATAACATCATATAAACAACAAAACCACCATAAACTTGAATGTCATTTAAAACATGCATGATAAATATTCATTGTTCAAACTTCAAGTTCAATATTACAACACTCTTAAAGTTTTAATCATCAAATGGATTCTCTAAATCATTTAATCATCCATATCAATGTCAACATTGACATTAGATGAAGTAGGAAGACTAGATGAATCACAAGTAGTGCCAATGGCACCATCACTAGCACTAGTATTGTGCCCATGCTCCTGTTGGATATCCGACTCCTTGTAAGACCCCGCTTTGTATGTGAATAGTACAATCTTAATTTTGTTATATACTTATAGATGCTTAGATATATTTTAGGCAATGCATAGTGTGATTTCATGAAAATGTGCTTGTATTTCATTTTGAAATGTTTTATTATCATTGCCATGAAGGTATTAGGCACTTGTAAACTATGAATATGAATTGGAATGTTAATGAAATTGTTGCATGTTATTAAATCTTATTTTAGTTACCAAATTAATGTGATATATGATTGTTGCTTATGATTTCATTGGTAATGTGCAGGAAAGAAAAGGGGTGCCAATACGAGAACAGAGAACCAATGAGAACAAATTGAAAGACACCCTTTTTGTGCTTATGTATTTGATTTCCTTATTTTAGAGCTGAGGAAATATAGTTACTATGTTTATTCTTTTGGGTTGAAAGGTTATTTAATTGTGTAATGTGAGATGTAAGTTGGGGTTAAGGTTTAGGAACCCTTATCCAAGTGTGAAACTCGGATAGAACCTTAAGTGGGTCTTTAAAGAGGGTTGTTGGTCAATTTCCTTGTTTGGGATGCAAAAATAAATCCCCTAGGGTCTATACCATAGTGGTAGGGGTCAAGTGGGAATGCAATAGGGCCACAAGGACATGATTTGACCCTTGAAAAGTCCTCATATTGAAGAGTGACGAGTTTTGAGGAGGGGGGTGGAAAGATTGAGGTATTGTCCAAGTGCATGTATCTTCTTTAATAAGGAAAGGACAGTCCACACATCCCCATCCAAGAGTTGCAAGTTGAAACTCTATATCTTTTGACAAAGAAGAATGAGTGGGGTGTTACCCACTTCTCCTCTTGGAGAACTTTAGTGGAGGTAGAAGGAATGAGAATGGGAGAGGAGTCACCTTTTTGGTAATATGGTGATCAAGATGGATTGGCTTGGAGAGGGAGGATGGCTAAAAGAGTTCAATCCCTTCAGCTAAAGAAAAGAGATAAGTTATTCCTATTTCCATTTACCTTGTTCATTGGTTGTAAAAGAAAGTGCTATATTGTAAGGATCATGGTTGAAAATAGAAAATAGAGAACCTAGAAGCATGAAACCTGTGCTATCATAGTTTTATCCCTTTGTAAAAATGAGAAATTACTCCATTTATCATCATGGAGCTAAAATAATTCCTTGCTCGGGGGTATGGCCAGAGTCCACGTGGCTCCATGACGCCATTACGGTAGGGTGGAGAGCAAGCTTTAACTAGTTGTGTTCCCTTCATTGTATTCCCTTAAATTGTTTGTAATATGGAAATTTGGTGTTTGATGTAACATGAAAGAGAAAATTTGGAAAGGGAAAAGTTATTGTCCATTGACATGGTTCTCTATGTGATTTATGTTTTCTTTCATTTGAATATACAGCTGAAATTAATATCTCGATGCTGCTCTTGAAGCCTTTGAGTGAAAAACACAATGTATTGATAATAGTTCTAAATAAATATACAGCAAAGAATAAAGTATGATAGATTTAGTTTTCATTAAATAAGAAAATAGGTTGTATCCTACACTGGTTTAATTTGATAGTAAATGGTTTTATGGAGAAAGAAATGAAATCTGACTTATTGTTCTGTAATAATCATGTTCATTAGGCCCATGCTTGCTTTCCATAGGGGTATGATATTAATTTCTATGTATATGTTCTCGCCTCCTGCTAAATCACAGATGGTACATTCCAGTGTAGATATCTTACTGCTTTTCAGCACTACTAAACTATACCTACGTTGACCTTAGAATAGGCACAACAAAATTTTCTACATCTACAACAGTAGTGTAGCAGATGAGCAAAGAAGTAAAGCTTAGACTTGTAAAATGAGAGAAGTAATAACGCCTTTATGTGTTCAATAAAGAGTGAAACAATTCTATGAGATTATACTCTAGTAACCTACCCAAAATTAATAATAATAAAATACAGTACAGTGAAACATGGCTAGGCTCAAATTCAACTTGAGCAAGCATAACTCCCCCAATGCAATCCTTCATGAATGATGTTGCTGCAGCCTCCTCACTTAACATTATTGCATAATACTTACAAAGGAAATCTTGCATGCACAACTCATATTGTGAAGTCAGTAGAGAAGAGGGAAGCATATAATCTTCAAATTTGATCTTGGTGAGTAATGCTCGAAGTTAAATAAATAAAAGAAGAAGAAGAAGATAGGGGAAATCTGGTGGCTCTTGAGGTGAAATAAATAAATCACTGAGTTGTGTTCTTCTCTTAACTAAGCTATAACCAGAAATTAAAGTCATTGCAAATTGTATTCATAATCTGATGCATGTGTGTGTCAATACAGTAACAACAAACTGTCCATTAAAGGAACTCGATCTGCTTCACATGAGTGGATAGGGAAAGCAAGAAAACAAAATGAAAACAAAAAAAAATAAAAAAATAAAATCAAGACAGCTTTCTTCGCTGCCCAGACAACCATGTTTACATGGACTAAACCACCAACAAAAAAAAAACCAAAGCTGTTTTATAAAAAAAAAACATAGAGATGTTCAAGCTCATCTCTAATGCATCCGTCATCCTTGTCTTCAAGATATACTTCCTTTGGGGTGATGAGTAAAGAGTTGAAAAGGAGTGGATCATTTTTCACTGTCTATGCCATCCCTACTGCCAACATCAATTAACATAGTAGCTGTATGGCAAGTGGACGCAATAAATTCGGTGAAGGGCCATTGGAGAGATTGTTGCAATTGTCACAACATCCACAATAATGAATAGGAGAGGAAGAGTCCACGCCAGTTCACAGTGAATTACCTTATCGGCTACCTACACAGATACAGAGGAGTGGATGAGTAAACGAAGTAATGATGGCTGCGATGAGTCAATGAAGTACTGAAGGCTGCCACAAGCAAACTCCACGGGTTTTATATCTTTTTACGCATGAGTAGATATGAATAAGATTAGCTATTGTCATCATATACCTAAGCTCCTTCTTCTTCCTGCTCCTTCTGCCTAAATTATCTATACACTTGTGCAGAAGAGAGTTTTCATAGGGTACAAATTTCTTTGTCATTGATCTTTCTGTCAGCATATGGATGGTGGCAGATTCATTTCATCTGGGCACGCAAGTTAGACAGCGTTCTTTTTTTTAAAATTTAGTGCTTATTAACTAATGGCAACTTTGTCTATGACGACATAGTAATAGGTGAAATATTTAATTGCATGTCAGTACATTAAATCCCTTGATGCAAGATAATATTTAGTCTAGATACGGGGTTGGCCCTACAATAACTGGCAGTTGGTAACTTTGATATCAATATTGACTTTTAGCATCCAGCTTATATCCATATTCAACTCGAGATTAAAAGAATTCATGACACTGCCGTTCCTTGCCTCTTATGGGAAATGATAAAATATCAAACATTGTTATTTATTTCCCTCTGTTAATGCTAGGGCTGCAGGTTAAAAGCATGTTGCTTTATTTATTTTCATCTTAGTTGCTGCTCTATGTATATGCAACTTCTACATAGAAATAAGTACTTACAGGCTACACTATTCAAATACCAGATTAATGTATATATATGTTTTTTTTTATACACCATATTGAAGTTGTTTTCTTTTCTGTTTATTTGTATATGTGTAGCAGGAAAATCTATTTAAAATTGCTACACACAAAGCTGAGATAGTTTTACACTCAGCCTAAACCATATTTTATATATCGTGAACATACATTTATAAAATAAAATGGAGTGCAATAAACTATTTTATGCATTGAAATCACCAAACCATGGTTACTAACTCCACTCATTTCTTCTTTAACTCATGTTAAATACTCGAGTTGAAGGGCAGCCAACTGGTTTAAAATTGGTATTGACATTAATGTAAAAGTCAAATTTGTAAGTAGTAGATGATGTAGGGTAATAGAAACCAATAATATACATAATTTTAATATCCATATTAATGCTTGAAAAAGATTAATATCAATAGTGGTTGGAATAATAATAATGTTAATCTTTCAGATTTAAAACTGCTCTAAAATTGTTTGTTGTGTTTTCTTTTGTTTAAAGTGGGTTTATTGCTGCTTTCTTACTGTTACTAGCAGCCATATGTTGTGTTCTCATGTAATTTTTTATTCCATTTAATTTAAATTATCTTATTTCAAAAAAAAAAAAGAAAGACAAAAAAAAAATGTTATCAATTAGTGACATTATTTGGATTTTGATGTGACATGGATACAAATGATATACACTAAGAAAATAAATATGCATATAAATATATAGATTTTATTACTATTGATGATGTTAATAATTTTATATATAATATTAACATTATAACATATTGATGAATAAAAGACAATATCCATGAGTAAATTAATAAATTGATATTAATATTATGAGAAATATTAAATAATGTTATGGTTAAAACTTAGGATTAAGAGATTTGGTTAAAAATTCGGATTAAGAGATTTGATGTAAGTAGCACAAATGTGGGTGTTTAAATAAAGGTAATAATACCAATATAGACTCCATTGACTTAACTACTACAATATTGTTGATATCAATGTTTAAATGAAGATTGTTATACAAACTTACTTTTGTTCCAAGTTAAACTATCCTTGGTTAATACTTTTGATGACACGACCTCTCATGTCACTCTTATTATGTGATGACCGATAGCTTATAACGATAATATGTATAAGTAATATAAATACTAACATTAGCATTTAACAATTTTAATTACTAACATTCGTCTTAATAATAATAGTGTTTTTTTTTTTGGAATTAAGATTGAGGGTATCGACTTGCTAACCTATATTACTAAATTATAGTACGAATTCAATAGCGAATTCTTAGAAGAACGTTAACTATTGTATTGCTTTTTCTATTATGAATAAAGATTAATATTATTAATAAGTATTGAAATCGATTGCTAACAATACCTTCGATATCAATAATATCAGTATCCTTATTACTTAGCAAATAAAACTATGAGTTGATCATCACTCAATTTAATGTTAGCATTTAATGTTAGACCTTATAAGTCACAGTATGCAAAGGTGACTTGATGTACTTTTGTTAGGTCGCTAACCTACATGGTTTAAAAAAAAGGGGGGTCGTGGCGTGGTGTCAAATATGCATTAAAATTGTTGGGCACAAGGTCTTGACATTTGCAGTGTCAATTTGTTTAATGGTTGTTTTTAAAAAAAAAAAAAAAAAATTAGTTGGGTTTTTCTAACAAAAAATTATGGGCATGACACTCCTCATATGCAAATATGTTGGGAACTGCAAGCATCCAAGTCAATATCCTCTGGCACTATATCCCACAACTTTGTCTCCCCTTCCTTGTAGTCAGGTTGTTTGTGTGAAAGGAGACACAAGTTGGAATGCACATATACTAAGTTCTCCGCTTTTTTTGAGAGCAATTTATTGCGCTTTACTGAGTGGATGAAAGAATATGTGCTCCAATTCCTCTCAGATGCGGATGAACTAGCAACCTATGAAGACAAAGTAAACAATTAAAAAATTATAAATGAAATTATGAAACTTTTAAAACTAAAATATGAAAAATTATTAAACTTCCTTGTGATAAAATTTTGATTGCAAGGGGCTGCAAATTTTGGAAGTATTGTCCGTGGAAGTACCACCAACTATGAGCATCCTTTAAGAACCTATCACGAGTGGCATCAACATCTAGATGATTTGAGTGCACAAAATTAGTGAACTCATTCGTGACTACACTTCGCAAATCTTGATCAGGGAATAGTCTCACAAATGTTGCCTTGTACCCTTCAGCTACTTCTAAATCTCTATATGGAGGAAGCCTTCCTGGCTGTGAAAGAAGTTGACTGCTGTAGTATTTTAGAGTCAATGCAAAGGCAAGAAGGTGTAATGGAGTTGTCATTTTGTTCCATCTTTCTTCAACAATTGTTTGCACTTGTTTGAAGAAAGTCTCTTCAGGGTCTTGCTCTCTTGCATTTATGGTGCACTTGATCTTCTCAAGCATTGAGTCTATACCATCATATATCTCTCCAATGCATGGCTTGTCCATGTCAATATAGCGAATCATACTCAAAACGGGCTCGATGAAGCTAAGGGGATACTCCACACGATCCCACTATGAGTCATCTAATATCATGCTCTTAATTCTTGTTGCTCTTTCAGTCCTGCTTTGCCTCCATATAGACCAATTGATGCTAATCACCATGCTAGAAAGTGCCTACCTAACTTTCACAAGTCGTCTCAAGATGATTGTATTAGAGGCAAAGCGGGTCTCTGCAACCTATTGCAAATTAAAAAAATAATTAAAATTTAAAAATGAACTTTAAAGAAGAATTTAAATTAGAATGCACAATCAAATTATGAAAATCAGAAAATGACAAATGTAAATATTACTTCACTTACCTTCAATTACTCCAATTTTGAAAATGATCTAAAGATCCCTTGAGACAAGTGGTGGTTGGTGACGAACATCTGAATGTCCTCAGCCTCGATATACAATTGTTTGATCCATGCAATTTTATTCCCAATCTTTTGCAGCATAAGATTGAGTGAATGGACCGCACAAGGTGTCCAAACGATATGTGAATATCTTTCCTCAAGCAACAACCCTGCAGCTCTACAATTCTTTGCGTTGTCCGTTACAACTTGAACAACGTTGCGGGCTCCCATTTGCTCAATGGCTGCAATGAGAATATTAGCAATAAATTGTCCATCTTTTACTTGCCCCTCACAATCCATGGCTTTCAAAAACATTGCCCCTTTAGGGGACACCGCTATGACATTGATCAAAGGCCGATTTTTTGAGTCCTTCCAACCATCTGAAACAATGGACACACCTGTCTCAACCCATGAATCTCTTATAGGCTTCAATGCATCTTCAACCAACTCAACCTCCTTTTCCAATAAAGTGCTACGCACCTTCTCATAACCCGGGCCCTTGTACCCTTTTGGAGCTTCATTAACCGCTCTCAACATCTCTTTCCAATATGGAGAACGAACAACATTAAAAGATAATCCATTGGCATATATGCATCTTGCTACACATTGGTCGGCAAGGGCTCTACTCTCATTTTGAAATGCAACTTCCAAAGGTCCCTTTGCTCTCTTGTTTGCAAAAGGTTGTGCACTTTGAGCTTGAAGATTCGGAATGGCCATAAATGGGTGGTCTTCTACCACAATATTGGGATTGGGATTAGATGGGGGCTGCATTCCCTTTGATTTTTTTTTTAACAAAGGGTGATTTCCTTTTTGGGCTTCCCGTTGATCTGCTGCTTCTTGCTCCATAATGTATTTTGCAACTGTCTCAGGTGGAATAGGGGCATCTTTTTTTCCAGGGCAAGGCGAGATGCCTTTTCCACTTATGCCACACAAATGTGCTTTCACCCTATGGTATGAACTAGAATATGTAACTTCACACCCATTGCATTTCCAAACATAACCACCACCACCTGGAATCTGTCTTATCATTTCAACATACTTCCATAGAGGAGAATTTGCACTTGTTTTGAACTTTGGGTTTGGTTTAGCTACGGAGCCGGAGGTAGAACCCATTGACATTGTGATTCCTATGGCAATTTGTTTTGCAAACAACACATTCAAAATTTGAATGAAAACAAAATATAATAATTTTTTAAAACCTAGCTCTTTTGAATCTTGCACAATGCATACATTCATAGAAGAATAGAAAAAAAAAAAGAAAAACAAAGTTTTTGTTTGTAAAACAAAAAAAAAAATGAGAAAAACTTACCTCTTTGCAAAAATATTCTTCAACAATCTTTGTGGCAGCCAATGAACACTTGCAAATCTGTAGGAATGGCAATGCAATCGTTTGTAGAAGCTTCAATGATCACTCCTTCAAATCAAGCTTGTATAGGTTATATTACATGTTACATTAGATCTGTGCTGGTTTCATAAAACTATATAGAATAAAAGAGAAGCTGTCTCAGTGAGATGCATTAAGAATGTTTGGTTAAAAAATATGCACAGGAAGGTCAGCTCCTATCTTTTGATAGTGAAAACAGTGCAGCTAATTTCTTAAGGACTTAAAGTAGAAGAGCATGATGTTTCTCTTGTAGATTTTATTTATTTAATCATCTCGACTTCTCATTGTTTATAATTATATTATGATATGATGTTTGAATCTTTCTTTCTTCTTTACACGTCACATTTTGAATTTACTGATATAGCTATATTTTGTAATGTTCTTTCTCAATAAGTTATAATATTAATAAATAATATCTGTGTGTGTGTGTGATTTTCCGTCTATTAAAGGCAGAAAACTGTGAGCGTGATTAGGAATCTAACAAAGAAAAAATAGAGCTAGAATCCATCATTGCAAGAAGAAAAAATACCATAATTTCTTCCACCATTTTTTCACTAATATTCTTTGAACTCCACACTTCACTGCAATCTTTGCAACTTCGTTCCCACAGTTCAAAAATGGCAGCAGCCAATTCCTGCGGTTGGCAATTTATATCTTTCCCGAAAGAAAAGATCAGTTAGATATATGCAAAATGAAAGAAGCATAAAGAGTTGATAGAAGTTTATGCTAAGAAAAAAGCTTGTTAGAAAGTTCATGAAAAAACCAGACTTAAAAATTACCAAGGGAAAAATTAGGAGGTAGTGACTCTGCAAGTTCTTGCAAACTGCTCATCTTGGTCTCAGCTAACTTGTCTTCTATACCAGAAGGAAGAATCCGGGCAGGTTTCAAATATTGAGGAACAATTGCTGGCAACAAGTCAGCATCTACTTGTGAAGGGTCATATGCTGAGCAGTCAGGAAAATGAGTAATCAACCCATCTAATTGACTGTCACCTTTTCTTTCACATTGTTGTTCATTTGGATGATAGATGAAATCCGTTTGATTAATTTCAATGTCAGAGTTAACAAGAGAATCTATTCCTTTACTGTCATTTACCGTATCAGTTTTCTTATCTACACTTGATGTGTCCAAAGGCAGATTTCCATTCATTCTACCAACTGATGTGTTTAATGAATTTCTAGTAGAAGCAAATTGTATACCATCCACGGACTCCAAATTAACCCCTATACTTGGATAAGGTTCTGCAAAAGGATGTTTGTAATTGACTCCTCTGTAAAGAATTATAATATCTCCTGCCCTCCAAACCACCAGTCCTCCAGTTTCTTTCTGATAACAAAAAGCATTCAAAGTTAAAAACCTATCAGTATCATGTATCTTGAATTACTAATCTTTAGGGCAGCCCTCAAAGGATGCAATAACAATCACACAATAGAAGTCAAACAAGAAAAATCCAAACCATGCAATGTCTTCAGGATGCATTGCATTTGGGAAAATAAATCCAAGAAGAAATTGCATAAGGAGAAGATCAATCTTACAATCACAATATTGATAATGTTAAATCCTTAATTCCCTTTGCTATGAATTATGCACTTTGTTTGCATCCTAGTTTAAGGAAGCAAAATATATCAAAGCACATTAGATCATTAATGAATGCATGTTAAGACAACAGGCACACAATAGCAGGTATGCATTAAACTGTAAAACGATTGCCGATTCTGGATTGTAAATTCTAGACATAGATGTCAAGATTCCAAAATTTATAATCACTTTAAAGAATGCTGTAAGCTTGCATATGGCATCCCATATGTTAGGAAAATTGTATTATTATGACAAATCTACACCTTTTAGTAACCTTTAGCATAATGGAGAGGTTATTAGCAACATGTAGCATCAGAAACTACTTAGAATTCATCTACTCAAAGCCTTAAGAGATATAAGATCCAAATGGAAATAGTTTAAAACTTTAAACTGAACAACCAAAAAACAAAGCAATGCATCTAAATAACCCAAAACACTGGATTCAAAAGAGACTAAAATTATTTAAAATGATTAGTTAACATTTCATTAATATGGTCCAACTGGACATTCGAAGCATAGTTTTATTTATGGATAATATTTCTAATCCAGTCACAGTTTACAATTTTAGCATGAAAACCATAAAGACAGAATTCCTGATTTATAAGCATAAAACCTTTTGGACTTTGTACTGTTTTTGTCAGAGTGGATAGTTGTTTTATTAAATTGCCTTTTTCATTTATGCTTAAGGTGGTTGTTTATATGTAGAATGTGCTGGATAAGTACGGAAACTTTCGCCCTTTTTTTGCAAAATCTGTGTGTATGCCCTTTGCAGTGACTACATTGTATAGAAACTTCAATTTTACAAATCAAATCATTTAATTGAAGATGAATTCTGAATCTATGAGGTGGATTGGGAAGACTATGTTTTGGATGTACATATTGCTAAAATTGAAGATTAACTAAATTAATCTAGATGTCTACTTAACCTCAGTCAATCCTATAGCATATTTAACATAAATAAATTCACATTTCCTCAAGTACAGCAGTTCTATTTGCTTTCCAAGGAGGTGCATTACATCACAATGGAAATGTCCCCACTACCTTATAGAAGAAACTTCAATTCTCATCACTCATTATCTCTAGAAGATCTTTATCATCTAACATTTAGCATTTTATATAGGTCTTTATCCACCTCTCATTCATAGACCTCCACTGCTTTCAGGCATTGAATATAAATGCTTGTTTCAGTGATTTCTGCATCAAAGTTCAAACAACATTTCCACTAAATTAGGGATCCTTAGTTAAGACAAATAATTGTTAGCAACTGTTCACAATAGACACCAAAGTAAAGTGCCGAAGAACAAATAAAATGATGTATATTAGAAATTAAATTAGATTTTTCCACGATCCATACAATTTGGTTAACCCGTCAGTATTGATATTATGTACTTTTCATGTTGAAAAAAAGTTGAAGATAGACATTCTCTTTCAATGACAAGGAATTGAAATGTTGTACTATTTTGTGTATTATATAAAGGTCAACGGGCATATTTGCTGATATGAGGGGTTATGTAAACCATCATTTGCATACTCAAACTTGGCAATCAAAAAATGCTCCGACTAAGGAAAAACTTGGCAACTTAAAAAATATTTAAATTATTTTTTAATACATAAATTTCATGCAAAATACAATTAGAAAATATATCAAATGAGTTTGGTGGGGGTCTGAGGACAGCAACCCTAGCAGGGTCAAGGGGTTGTGCCCCTCATGGGGGTTTGAGGGTAACACCACCAATGAGGTCAAGAGGCAATGCACCTTGAGGGGGTCTAGGGGCAGCCCCCTGGGTGGGGACAAGGGGCAAAGCCCCCACCACCAAGCCCAACTGAAAATCTTCGAAACCACACAAACATTCATGGCACATATTTTCATAATTTTTAAAAAAGAAAAAAACCATGTTTTTTTGAGTATGAAATTTATATTTTTTTAGTATTTTTCCCACATCTTTTCTACAAATTCATATTTTTTCTATGTCCCATGTACGGTTTGAATACAAACTCACCAAGTACTCAGCCCAAAACTCACAAACAACTCACTTGAAAAACTCAACAAGTAAACCTCAAAAAGGCAGCAACAGAAAAAAGTAGACAGTACTTGGTGACTTGCTGAGTACTCGCCAAATAGTTAAACTATATTGGAAACAATTGTTGAAATCAAAGCATACAAGCAAGCCTATGAGTACATTTTTGAAATATAAGCCTATGGATAAGACTATAACATAAAACAAATAAAATTAACATCATAAGCTTTTGTTCTTATATTTAATTTGTTAATTAAGGATAGTAAGGATAATGAGTTGGTTGGAATCCTAAATTATCAACTTGTATTATCCCAACAAGATTCACCAACATAAAGGACACCTGTTTACAGAGGTGATTCGATGATGGTCAAATTTTGTATTCAACCATGTTTTCTTACTCCTGAACATTACGAATAATCTTTGTATTAGGCATAGTTACCGGGAGACGTGTCTCCTACCCCCTAAGATGTGTCTCAGAGATGGAGACGCGTCTCCGGTACTTGACACGTCTCCTGAGACGCCTTCAACAGCGATGAGACACGGATGAAGGCTCCCGACATCTCTTGAAGTCTCCCACTTAGGAAAGTGTCGTCTCCCACCGTCTCCTACACGTCTCTTGTCACATAAAAGCCAAAACTCATGTATTTTCTATAAACTATTTATTTTTTTATTTTTTATTTGTATTAAAAAAAAGATGGCGTCTCCAAGTAACCCATCTCCAATTTTCAAAAAAAATCCATACCGGTACCGGTACTAGTCTCCTGTACCAATACCAGTACCAATCTCCTGGCAACTGTGGTATTAGGTAAGGGGCATGTGTCCCTATTAATTTTGAGGGAGGTTCACCCATATAGATTGCAATAACAATGGTTTGGAATCTCAAAAATAAGCAACAACATATTCTAGGAAGAAGGCGACTTTGTATCAAAGGCACTTTCTGCTATCTTCAGGTAGAGCAATGTATGTAGGCTCACTTTGTTTCAGTTTTGTTAACATAGTGCAAAGCAACTTGCCCAAGGATGACTACACAACAGTTAGATGATGCAAATGGGAATCATCTTACCTTCATAAATTGATCCCAACTCAAATTTATGTACAGAATTATGTTTCTTACTCTTGGCCTCCACTTTTATACACCACAAGGTTATTATACATAAACTATGTCTTTATATACTTGCAATTGCAAAGACAATATAGCTTGTATAAAAATGGTTCACTACTAAGTACTAACCATGAATCTCATTGAATTTTTTAGGTTAATACTAGGGTTATCCGGGGATGCGTCCCCCCCCCCCCAAAAATCCCCCGTCCCGGTTCCGGGGATGTCCCGGGTACCAGGAGACGGCAAGGGGACTAGGGGGGACCGTCCCCCTTTTTTGCCAAAACACGGGAAACGTCTCGAGGACGGGGGGACGCCGTATCCCCAAAGGGGGACGGCTGACCAGTCCTGGGGACGGAAGGGGGACGGCTGAACCGTCCCTCGACCGTCCCGGGGACAGCCGGCCGTCCCCCGCGTTTTAAAGCGCATAAAGTTTTTTAAAAAAGGTCTGCCTACGTGGCATGTGTGGGCCCTACTAGTTTGCACTCTTTTATGAAAGAAAAGAGGCCTGTAAAACTTCATTCTATTCATTTTGTTTGTGTGAGCAGCCAAGGGTTTGAGAAGAAAAAAAATTGCAGCCATTGAAGGAGAAGGAGCAGCAGTTTGAAGGAGGAGAGGAGATTGAAATAGTGTTGTTGGGAGTGCAAATCCATCAAAGAGGTATGCATTTCCTTTCTCTATTCTCATTTTTTCATTTTTTTGCAAAATATGAAGTATACATAGTCTGATTTTTTATTTTATTTTGCATTTTCGGTCAAAACTTGCATTCAAAAAACAAAAAAATGAGCAGCAGTGAGGGTGGGAGTGATAGTGAAGTTGAAATGCAAGTTAGAAGGCAAACTAGAGAGAAAATAACCCCTACCCAACACCATCCTTCATCAACCAATACCAAAACTATGAAGGACTATGCAAAACACCCACTAGACAAAAAAAAACCATTCCTTCAATTTGTGACAGCCATGGGTGAAAGACAAAAAAATTCAGGGGAGAGTAGGGTTTGGTTTTGCCATGTTTGTGAAAAGGAGTTTAGGGGCAGCTACACTAGAGTTAGGTCTCATTTTTTGGGTGAGGTGGGCCATGGAGTTAGAGCGTGTCCTGCATTGACAAATGCACTATTTATAGAGTGCCAAAAAATTCAAATGGAGTGTGATGGTGGGGTTCAAGGTGGGTCTCCTTCTTTCCCAAGTTCACAATCATCTATGCCTACTCCTACTCCTAGTCCTTCCACGGTTGGTAGTAGTGTTATCTTAAGAGGAAAGAGGAAGGTGATTGGTAGTGATAAGGCAGCCTCAGTTGAGTCCATGTTTCAAAACCAAGCACGAGAAACCTCTGAATCCTCCATTGCCAAATTCTTTTTTGCCCATGCCATTCCATTTCATGTGGCCTGTTCCTCTTATTTCAAACAAATGGTGAAAGACTTAGCCACTGTTGGTCCTTCATTTGTACCCCCTGGGATCATAAGCTATCACCACCCTCCTAGACAAAGAGTACTCCAAAGTTAATGTGTTAATGGAGGAGATGAGGCAAACATGGATGAGGATGGGGTGCTCTATAGTGATGGATGGGTGGATTGATTGTAGACGTCGGCCACTCATCAATGTCATAGTCACATGCCCTGCCGGTTCTTATTTTCTTAGAGCCGTAGATTGTTCAGGGAGATGTAAGGATGTTGACTTCCAATTTTCCATTTTGAGAGATGCCATAGAGGAGGTTGGGGCTGCAAATGTGGTGCAGGTGATCACCGATTCAGCACATGTGTGCAAATCAGTTGGGTTGATGGTAGAGGGTACTTATAGGGCATATTTTTGGACCCCATGTTGTGTTCATGCATTGAACAATGCATTAGAAGTCATAGGGAAGATGGATTGGTGAAAACAGTGAAGCTAGAGATTCAAATGTTTATTTTCTCCACCACACCTCCTTTTGCTCTTTTGAGGACATTTTCAAAGAAGGAGTTTCTCAAACCTGTTGATACAAGGTATGCCATTTACTTCATTTTGTTTCACTTTCAATTTGTATTCATAATCTGATTTTGTTTTAAATTTTTATTTTTTAATGAATCATTGAATTAATGAATGTAGATATGCCACATACTTCATCCTATTGGAGAGGATGGTTGAGGTGCATGAGCCTCTACAACTGATGATGGTCAATGCTGAGTGGACTAGATGGCCTAATGCAAGTTCTACTCAAGGAAAGAGCATCAAACAAAAGATCCTCGATGATGATTGGTGGGCCAATGTGAGGTAAGACATATTAGATGGCTGATTTTCATATTAAATTTCTGATTTTAATATTTTAATTTTATTGTCCAATGTTCCAACTTTTGAAGTTTCTAACATGTCAAATAACTTGTCAACTAATTATTTTGAACTTTTTGTTTGCATTTTGCAAATATATTTGCTCCTTTATCTCGCCCATTGTAGATGTCATTAGATATGCTGATACAGACTCTCCTAGTCTTGGAGAGATATATGAGACATTTGACACTATGCTTGGGAAGATCAGGCAAGTTATTTTGGCAAAGGACCCCACTTTGGATTTATATGAGCAACACATTAGGCCCATTGTGACGCGGAGGTGGAATACAATGAACACCCCGCTTCATATGGCTGCCTTTGCTCTAAATCCAAAATGGTATGCACCAAGGGATGGTAGGGTGCCTCCATGTGATGATGCTGAGGTTTTAGATGGGTTCACACGGGCCATTGAAAAGATTTATCCACCCGAGCAAGCTTCCTTTCGGTCACAATTTCTAGACTTTGCTAATCTTAATGGCCCAAACTTGAGTAAACCACGCGAGGTTGGATAGAGCTATATTAGCTCAAAGCGAACCCTATTGGATGGTGGACCTATCATGGGAGAGATACACAGCAGTTGAAGATACTTGCCACTCGCCTTCTTGCACAGGTTGCTAGTTCCTCTGCTGCAGAGAGGAATTGGTCCACGTATAGCTTTATCCACTCCTCAAGAGGAATAGACTTACCTCTAGACGAGCGGAGAAGCTAGTGGCCGTTCATAGTGCTCTTCGGCTTCAGGATCGACAGACTCCAGCTCTACGGTGGGATATTGATCCCGAGGACGCGGCTCAGGTAGATGAGGAGGAGACAACTGAGGGCTTGGTTGGGGTCCCATTGGCTGAGGAGGAGCATTACGGTGGCAGTGACTCAGAGGATGACTCTGATTTTGATGCAGTTATGAGAGATGATTAGGGGCAGCAGTGCTCTTTGTTTATTTTGTAAATTTGTATTCATTATTGACATACGATATTGTATTTTGATTTTCATAGCAAACTAAAACTTTAAAACTATATGGCAGCAATGTAGCCTTTGGGCATTTTGATATAAGTTTATAAATTATAACTTGGAGGTTGTTTCATGATTCGTGTAACTATATGTTAATTTTGAATGCGTATTGAGTATTGGCATAATGTTGAACACAAATGTTATATGTTAATGTTCTATAATGTGTATTATGCATGCCTTATTCATGTTATCTATTGAATATTTAAAATTTCTCTATATTTTTAAAATTTTCCCTATATTTTATATAGCCATCCCTTGCCGTCCCTAATTTTGGCCTCAAAAATTGGAAACTTGGGGACTCATCCCGCTGTCCCCTGCCGTCCCCATCCCGGAAACTTGGGGTAACCTTGGTTAATACTGTATCCATTCATTCCACAAACCCTGCCAAGCCTGAATAAGGTAGTGGCAGAGGAGGATATTGTGGGCACGAGATGGTTCTGATAACAAATAATAGAATTGAATAGCAAATACGTGATGTCTCTAAGCATCATATAGAGGTTATTATCAACCAATTATATAGTTTTTCATACGATCTTTTTAGCAGTTCAATGCATGTTTTCTTTCTATAATACACCTATTTTGACACAATTGAATTGTGCATCTTGGGTGGGCCTGATGGTGAAAGTTAGTGTCCTCCATAGAGGAGGCACTACTTTGAATCTGGAGGAGGCGAGATTCTGATTTAGTTGAAATATCTTAAGTAAAAAAAAATATTTCCTTTTGAGAGGAGAGCTTTAGGGTTTGTGTTCTTTTTGAAGTCCATCACCATCCTTATGTCACTCCACGCCTTTGGCGCAAAAAAGCTTTCACCCTTTTGCATTTATTGCAAGTATTTTTGGCGATCTTTTATATGGCCTCAAACTCGATCAACCCAACAATTTTTGCTACTGTTGAAGGTTTGGTGGCTCTAAGCAATGGCACCATCAGAGAAGCATCCCTAGAAGTGTGCACCCAAAGTCTTCCCATATGTTCCAGTTTCAACAGTTTCAATCATTAACTGAGACCAATGAGAGGATTTAAATTCAATATTTTATATAACCATGAGAAATAAAAGGAACTCAAAATTTTCCATTACAGAAAATACAACAAAAAAGAAAAAGAAAAAAAAACTAACCTCCAAAATGTCCTGTTGTTTCTTCATATTCGCAGACATACCACCACATTTGATCTTGACAACCTCAGATTTCTTCCATTGGCGATATATATAGTTAATCACAGCCTCTGTTATGCCATCCTTCCCAATTGTAACCTTCTTATCTGAGTATTTCCCAAGAGTTCTAAGCCTCTTTAGCACTCGTTCAGGTATTGACAATTGTGCTAATGTGGGGACAAAATCTGTCTTCTTTTTCTCAGATATTACTTCACCTTCATCTTCCTTTTTCAGCTCCCCCTGCTGAAACATAGGTTTCATATGATTTGAGCTGCTCCTGTTTCTCACAAAGCTATGCCCAATTTTGCGCTTTGGTCTGCTTAAGAAACCATTTTTTTTCACAGACGAACCATGCTCCAGTTCAAAACCCACCTCCTTTACTTCATTACCATGCTCCAAACTCCTTAATTTTTCTGCCATCCTCTGAAAAGCAATTTTCCCAATGCCGTTACTGCTATTGCCAGCGTCCTTGTCATCCTGAGTACTGTTCGAGGCACTACAATTTAATCTCTGAAAGTTGGGCTTTTTGCACGAATTCGGTGGAAACTGCAGATGGGTGCCATAGATTTCAGAACTCTGCAATGAATTATACAAACTGCCCATTGCCAGTGCAGAACCACTTACCGCAAGCTTAGCCATTATAGACTGCAATGCATGTAAATTCAATTGAAACTTAACCAATCGCTCGGATATTTTACTTCACATACTTAGATTAAGTTCATCTGCTATTTAGAGCACAAATGCTCTTGTCCACCTCCGCTGCTTTGGAAAGGAAGGCGAAAGTGTATATCTAACTGCACCACACTTAGGTGGTATGGATAAGTTGGTAATATAATTGTACTGCGAAACCAAGCGTGTGAATATTTCAAGATAGGGAGTTGAGATATTTTTAGTTGCAGCTTTTCAATCCTTTCCACCATTTTTCGATGGCTGAAATATTTCCGAGCTTTATATCCAATTTGAAAATCATTTTATAGGGGACAAAATTTTAAGGCAGTTTCGCAGTATTTAGGTATTTTTGGAAAAAAGTTTAGGTAGGAACATATCATTGGGGAAATTAGTATACCATGTTCTTTTCATTTAATTTTGTGTTATTTATCTTAATTCAAAATAGTATATTTTAGGATTATAAATTAGTTCACAATCATGTATTTATTTGTCCTTTCTTCATCTCAACCACATTAATTTTCACATGTTCATTAGTACTTTATCTCTTTTGTATCATTTCTAAGTGGCACAAGATTGATCCAGATCAATCTCGAAGACTGTGAAAATAACTTAAAATTTAAGGAATTAAACTTAATTTTAAACTTGCATATCTCTTTTTACTAGCCATTGTGTGCTAACTAGCACATGTTTATGTGGCATGTTGTTATATCATTGTATTTATAAACATTCATTATGCACTTAAATAAACTAAGAATGAATGAGATAAATAAGCAAGGAATGATCATGATAACTAGAGCACATGTCAATTCTAACGAGTTATAAGGGAATTGAATATGAATCACCATATAGGCCATCTACATGTTTATGAATGCTTCCTTCGAGGTCTTTTTCATTGCTATTAATTTGGTCCATCAAGGGGTTTGACCTAGGAGAACTTGTTCACTTATCAAGTTAGCAAGTTTCTCACTAGTTTTTCAGACATGTAATATCTCTTTTTCAATCCATTCCAACATTCTTGGAGAACACCAACTTTATTGGAAAGGAATTATGATAGTGGTAGTGAGTTTAGGAAATCAAGATGAGTTCATTGGTACTTTTCGGATGTAATTTTATCATCATGAAGTTGTCCACACTTTTTGGAGAAATTTGTTTTTTTGAAAAGCGCTAATTTTCATACAGTTTGATATCTTTAGAGTTTAAGAATATTTTGGTATGGTCAAAATTCATATTTGGTCCATATTAATATTTAATGTAACATTGAATGCATGTGCAGAAAATAATTAAATAGATATATGTTAAGTAGTTGAAAAAGTAAAAAATTAAAAGATAACTTGTATTTATTTATTTAAAAGGAGTCTAAAGTTTGCAATGGTTTTTAACGCATTATTTTATTTATTTACATTTAGTTACCAACTTTATTACATATTATGTAGCTAAGATAAGCTTACTTAGGTATGTCTCTACTTAAATAGTTTGAATTTACTATCTTTAGTAAGTGGTTGTATTTTTCCTTGTGTTAATGGAGAGTTGTACTACACTTGTACTATATCTCGTGTATCCCACATTGGCATAAATACATCTCACTTCATGGTATATCTCTTAAATACTTACCTCTTTCTCTCGTTTGAGGATCTTTTATTCATCTTGTATTTTTGTATTTCTATCTTCTTTTGGAATAACTATCATATTGCATTATAAAATCTCCAACTATTTTTTTTATTTTTCTATTGTGGTTGCTTTTATCATCAAGATTTCAAGTTTATTTGCTTTCTTGGTGAATCTTACATGTTGTCATTTTTTTGGTCATCCAAGGCATTGCCCATCTCCTTTAAGAATCAAGTGTTATATTTAATGGTATTGTGTTGTAGGCTCATTTAGGTGATTGACAGAGAAAACCAAAGCTTGGCATTGCATCCAAGGTATATAAAAAATAGTTGATTTGGCCTTTTGTTGTTCCATATTGAACATTAAAGGCCAAATATTTATGAGTTTGAATTAAGGAGGTATTTGTGATATTCTACAAGTCACTCTACTTTTGGTGCTTTGTGATTTAGATTTGAGCCTACCATCACATTTGAAGCACCCCATATAACCTTAGGAACACCTATCAAATTTATTTTCAAGCACTTTGCCTGAGACCTTAATGTCCTCAAACTTCAATGATCATGCTAGTTTTTAAAAAAATATTCCTCCAAATTTAAATATATCAATCAGAATGGTCTTAGTGAAGATTGGGCAAGTATTTGAAGTCATCTATAAAGGTATTTTATTGTGTAAATGTTGTCAATTCAGATTGCACCCGAACGCTTGAATAGTTAAATTCAGCAATCTGTTGAAACATGGAATGATTCTCAGGCCTGTGGGTTTCCTAAAACTGAGAATCAATCTCCAGAGAGGGCTGGTTCCCTGATAAAAATCCCCTAAAATCTAATTGACTTGGCTAGGAAAGAGGTAGAAAGACTAAGTCTGAATTCTAAACTATGAAACTGTTAATTTATGGTGATGCACCGAAGAATCCAACTTGTAGACTTAACTCACAGAACAATTGCTCACTATTTTCATTTGCACAACTAGATCTGGAAGTTTAAATACTTGAATATTTTAAACAAAGGCTATTAAAGAAACAATCACGGAAGGGAAATATGATTTCCACAACTAGACTGTTTGATTATCGATCAACACAATGTTTAACCAGTGGATTTAAACCTGGATGCATACAGAATTCACTAAGGAGACAGAAATATTTAAAGGTTTCAAAACTGCAACACAATAATTACTTCGATCAATCCCACATGACAAAGATGCTTGAAACTTGAAGGCAAATTCTAAAATACTGAAAATTGAAGGAATTCTCTGCAATAACACGATTTGAACCTGTAAAAACACTGCTGTATTAATCTGTAAATAAATGCTGAGTTACAAGATAGTCTTCTTTGCTGAAGGCAAAGGCAGAAAACAAGAACTAGAATGAAAAAGATAAACTTTTTCAATATATACAAAAAAGGCACTCCAAAGTGCATGAATAGTAACTGAAAGTCATCAGAAAGTGAAAAGATGACAATTACAATGTGAAATCCGAGCACAAGTGAAAATCCCTGAAAAAGTGGCTCAAACTCATGCAAAAATGAGTGAACATCAACTCAAACTGGCGACCATAAAGCATGTAACTGATCAGCAACTTGAACTGGACTGAAATCCCTGAAAAAGTGGGCTAAAGCACGCAAATTTCACCTCGTTTGTGTCAATCCGCCCAAGTAAAAATAGAAACTCATCTTTGCTTAAATGTTTTTATTTTTGCACTAAAAATAGTAAAAATAATTAAATGATTTATAATTATCATTTAATCATTTAACTTTACAATATGTTATGCAAAAAAAAAAAAAAAGTCCTATCAAAAAATATAAATCTGACTATATAAAAAAATGAGCCCATGCATATTCTAAAATTTGCCACTATTCTCAGTGTAAATTTTGTCCCTAATACATTGATCGGCCACTTTATCATCATCCATATATGACTACTGCCGACCACATTATTAGGTTTCTTGACCTTATAGGTCGTGGACCACAGAAGAAAAAGAAGTAAAATGACAACTCAAACAAATAAATAAGGCAAATCACCCTATGTCAAATTAGGGTAGACAAAAGATGATCTAACCCTAAAATCATAATCATCATCTCATCTTGCAAAATACTTGCTCCTTGTTGCGCCGCCATGCTGAGGGTCTGGAAACTCCACCATTCTCTGCTTGCTCTGGTCGATTTTTTTTTGTGCCATACTGTTGTCTCAGTGAGCGCCCTTGAACAGAAACTTTAAAGAATTACAAGGTAAGTTCTTCTGCCATGACAGTCTCATTATTTTCTCATTTTCTGGAAATATAATCAACCTTGAAGCCGCGGCTGTGATAGTTTTTATATAATGAATTTCTCATTCTTCTCTGTGCGCCCCTCCTTATGTGTTTATGAGGCCGATATGGGGAATCTTTGAAGCTGAGCATAAGAGCTCCTGTGATGGCTCTGGCCGCGGCTCCTTAAACTGTATTTTTTGGGTGGCTTTTGGCTTTCTAGATACACTGTATTTGTGTCCTCAATATTAAGACACTACTGCACTCAAGAAAACTATGAGAGATTCTACGCCATTGAAACCCCTGGTATTTCCCTTCTGTGAAGCTGTCTTACAACATTTCTGGCTGGACCCAAGAGAACCCTTCCATGACTTTTATTTACATTTCTGCAACTCTCATATTGGTATTCTGTAAACTTGATAGAAATAAATAATCTGGGTTGTGACATGACTTTATCTCTTATTTTTTCCTATTTTGAAGGCACATGTTATCTTCATGTTGACAGTATTGACTATTCACCACGGTGATTTGTTCTCTTGAGGTTTTTTTTTTTTGCTGTGAATGATGGTGAAGAAAATTCGCATCTGCACTGTATCTCTCTTGGGGATAAAATAAAAACACCCCTGTATACAAAACAAAGCATCTGTCTATTTTTTCTTCATAAGTCTCATGGTGACTGAGGTCGCAGCTTGTGGTATCCTTTCCTGGGTATCTCATTTTATTTGTGCACAATGATTCAAAACCTCTCTATATTTAAATACCAGTATTACCATAATCTCTTTCTCCACGATAAGAGATCATTCCAGATCATATATGAATAAGTTTTTGTGAGAAAATGATCAGCAAAAACAATGTAGACATAGCATTACTTTCATGGCTTCTGCAAGTTTATTATCCTTGCTCAGAAAGTGAAAATATTAACATACATTCCTTGGAGAAATTAATATATCACTGTATTCCTAAGAGTATGCTTTATGCCCCAAAATTTTGTTCCTTTGTATAGCATACATTTCTGAATAAAGCATACTGTTTTGTTGTGAAAATGGCAGGCTGAAATATCATTGTTTTATCTGCCCTATGAGATTAGCATAGCTGTCTCTTGAACTTAAATGCATGACTTCAACATGCTTTTGAAGCTATGAATACTTCAGATGCATGAATAATCTGTCTCTTTGTATTTTCTGATATTCTGAGCTCCTTACAAGTGTATGGAACACATGTGACAACCATGAAAACTCATCCGCAATTACTCTTTTGCTACCTCCATAAAGGATGAATACCTGTTACTGTTCAATTCTGATCTATAGTCATTATCTCAAAATATGCCAGTAACCTCCAGTACGCATTGTGATGTCTTCTGATGCTTTGCCCCCGCTATATGTATCATTGTAGCTTCTGGGACAAAATTCTTGTTCATGAATGTAATACTTTCACTTACTCTGTTCTATGTATGAACCAGTTTTTTCCATTACTGTTCATTATTCTTTGCTAAACATGAGAATTCTGCTCATAATGTTGAAATTAAATTATTATCTTGAGTCTTTTATAAACTGTGCATGCACTTGATGGTGTAAGAAACAAAACAAAATGTTGAATGCTCTGTTTATCTGCCATGCTACTTTACTGTTCCTTTGATTTGTGAGCAAAAGATAATTGCTCAATCAGTTCCGTCATGCTGATTTAGACTATTTTTATCATTTGATATTATAGTACATTAATCCTTTCTTGCTCTATAATTGAAAACCTGATATGTCGGGCTCAACCCTTGTGGGAGCCCGTTTTACTCCACATATCTGATGAAATGAACTCGAATATGATAAACCTGTTCCTGCACATTGAAACAAACATGTCAGCAAAATATAAGAAGTTGAAAGCTTCCATTGAATTATGTCTTTCGCTTGATCTTTCTCAATTATCTGATGAATGCTTGGTTTAATGCAAATTACATTTCTGTCTGTAGCATAGACGTAAGGCAGAAAGTAATTCACCATTGCTTAGAGTATAACTCTAATACCATTTCCTTAACGATTTTGCAGGTACACGGAGCAATGAAGTGAGGCTGCAACTGCTTGGAGGCACGACGGCTAGAAGCACCAATGAAGTGATTCATCATTACAGGCAATGATGAATTGCTTCTCTTTTTTACGTTTATGTTATTTTCAGCAGTGTAGTCTGTCCATTTAGATTTAGTATTCATCTCTTGATTGTCAGAAACAAACTCAGTTACTCTCGCGGCTTGTGCGAGATTCAACATTTCACAAAATGAATAAAAATATCATTATGCAAATTTCTCCTAATTTTCTGTTTTAAACATTTGCACAATAAGCTTATGTCACATTTGTAAGATGATCTCAATGATGATCAATGAACACTTTATCAGCAAAATTTGAAAATTTCCTGTACCTATAATAGCTGAACTTCATTCAGCTCTACCTATTGAGCGTAAAGTGAAAAAAGGTAACAGTAAACTTGATTGAGTTGGAATTTAAGCACTTTGAAGTGAAATCATCAATTATTAGCTGATCTTGGTCATAGGTGAGTTAGGAATTAAATTGGTTATTTAAAGTAATTGAAAAGGATGTTTAAGTTGAAGTCATAATAGTTGATGATAATAAAAAATGAGGAAATGGAGTTTTCTTGTGCATTCACACTATGTACCAGTAAATGCATACAAGCTTATAAAAAGACTAAAAAAAAAATGGACCTTTCAAGCATTATGTGTGAATGTGTAACCAAATTTTTATAACCCTAACCATTCAAATTGTATCAAGATTCTTCTTTCCTTTGCATTTTTCCTTTCTATGAAAAATTCTTCCAAATCTTAAAAATCCACCTTTCTTATGCTTAATGGGGTTTCCTAGTAGCTTTATACTTTTTCCCCTTTTCTACCAATGTTCTCACTAGGGTAAAAGTACAATTATGCTGTAATTTTATAAAGGAAATAACTAACACTAATCCAATGCTTTTACTTGACCATTAGAGATTGACATATATGTTTTCAATTTTGTAATGATGTAAACTAATTAGTTTATGTTTTATCAATTTTTAGAAAAAATTAAAAATACTTGAATATAGTTTTTTATAAAATAGACATTATACTTTAGTTGTTGATAAAACACTAAAAAGTGAAGTTACATGGGATGTTGCTCTTTATATAGTAAATTTTCTTTGTTTCCTCAATTTTTATTTTATATATTTATAAATTGAATCTTGAATGCATGGATGTATGTTTTCCCCATTTTGATAAATATGTTTTCTTCAAGAAATCTTCAAATGTGTGTAGATTGAAAAATATAGTTGTTTCCATGGGATGTCACCTTTTGTCTTTATTGAGAATTTCAAAATCAAAAAGCGTGAATCGATAACCTCCACAAGTGAAACAATAAGCACAATAGTATGTCTATCATATAATATGAAGAGTGTCTAAATATAATGATAGACCTTTATTATATAGGCAAGGATGAGGAGGTGAGTAGGAGAGAAAGATTGACTACCCCTCCAAAGATGTCCAACATTTGTTAGCTCACTTGATAAGTGTGTGAGAAAGTGTCAAATATGCAAATAAAAGGCATCAAATGATGAGGACACATGACTCAATGTTATGAGGTGAGAAAAAAGCCTAAAATACCTAAATAAACTTAAGCTGTGTGAATAGGTCAATCCTAGAAAGATGATATCCTAATTAGATATGTAAAGACACTATTTACACTAACACCCCCCCTAAGTGCAACTTAGGGGGTAATATATGTAATATGATGAGTCACGACTACTAGGCCATGTTAGGTACTCATGTACAAATTTCTCACAAAGTAAAGAAAAGGAGAAAACCCAATGGGAAATAAAGCTCCTATCCAAAAGATAAATGATGCAAATGCAATGAAATGTACAAGTGAAGAAGATAAGTGATAGATAGACTCATTATGACCCCCCCCCGGGAATAATTATTTCACAATGTACAATAATGTTCTCACCCATAGAAGAGAAAAAGAGAGACTATGCAGCCCCCCATAAGATGATAATTTCTCTAAATGTTGCTCAAATACTCCATGTGAAGAATAATGTAGAACATGTATCAAGAAGTGATATGTGGAATGCCAATACATGTCATATTGCTACAATCCAAATCCCACAGGAAGTCCTACTATAAATAATTTATTGATGCTCTCACTAAAGCATCTTTGAACTTTGATATAGAATAAAGTGCCAAAGATGTGAAGTCTTGCTATAAAGAATCTCTAGATGCTCTCAGTGAAACATCTCTTAACTTTGATGTAGAAAGAACTATCATAAAAACAAGACTAATGTCCTCAATGGTGTCTTCCAAATTTGAGGCCCTACAAATAAAGATGTAATAGATCTATTAGAAATTTATCCCAATGTGCTAGAAAATAAGTATGAATATCATGTTGTCAAGAATTACAGGAATCTCTCAAGGAACCAACTTTGAATTCATATATAGTAATAGTTTGAAGAGATCATAATGCATGTCATCTGACTACATTGTTCATCTCCAAGTAATCATGGTGTCTCACAATATGTCTGAGTGAGACCATATGATGTTTTTGTATGGGAATAAAATGATTAAGGGAAATGTGGAAGTGTTTAGGGAATGACTCACGAAAGTGCTCAAAAGCATGAACCAAGACACCCCTTGGTCTTAATTTAGATCTCCCAAACTAAAAAATGTAGAAAAAGGTGTGGAAGTTTTTTGGACACAACTCATGGAAGTGCTCAAAGGCACAACTCAAAATACCCTTGCTAAATGATTAGTGTTGAATCAAAATGATTTAAGGGAAATGTGGAAGTGTTCATGACATGACTCATGAAATTTATCAAACGCACAACTCAAGAAAACTCCCTTGATTCAATATTTGACCCACCTAAATTTGGAACTGCATAACTTAGTGTATAGGCATGCCCAATTTTGAATGAAAAATGTCACTTTATAACAATAGTGTGAAATATTTTTTAGTGGATCAGAATTGAAAATTATTCACTTTCACAAAAAACAACACTCTATTTTGAGTTTCCAATCAAAAGATACAATAATTCAACTATTTTCCTATTTTAATTTATAAAAAGGAGATTAAAAATGACACAATTTATTAAAATTATCTCAACGCTACTTTATCATCAACAAAATCAGCTTCTTGTTGACTACTTAAAATTGAAAATCTAACTCCTTGTTTGCAAGTTATGTAAAAAATAAAATTTCAACCCCCTCGCAAGTCTTTTATGGTTATTCAAGTAGTTTGTACAAACCACTAATAATTTATCCAAGCCATTAACAATTAGCATTAAATTTCATGGCTAAAGAAAACATCAAATATAAACAATTATGTTCTAACTTAGTTGACTCCAATCCAAAGATGTGTTAACTGTTAGAGAAGAAGGCTTGGTCAAAGGGATTATAAAGAACTATTGAATGGGTACTTGCTTCAAAATCTAGTCAACTGATATAGCTTATAGAAATTGTAATGCAAGCAAACAAAATGGAGGCTTGTGGTGGGGGGCATAGAAGGTAATTAAAGACATGTGTTTTGTAATGACCAACAACATAACACAATATAAACCCTATCACCTCTTGCTAAAGTGACACCTCTTTTTGGATATGTATATCGCCAAACATTGTTAGAAGTGGAGCCATTAAGATTTGCAAGGAAATAATATCACCTATTGAATGCCCAAGGAAAACAAAGGGTTGTGACTCTCCTTATCAATAAGAGGACATAATACAATGGTGTTGCTTATGCAATGAAAATCCAACTTGAGGTCCAACTTCAAATGTTACCCACATTTTTGTAGCAGATTTGAACAATGCCTCTTTACAATTGAAATTTTGCAAGAATTCCTAGAGAGGATGGTGGACCAGACATCTCACGACTACTAGAGAAGATCCAATCTTGTACATGGCATAATAGTTGAGTACTTTGTGGAAGTCCACTTGTGAAATGGCATGGGAGGTTGTGGGTTGAGAAATCGGAGTAAACTCTCCAAAGAAAAACAATGCCTGCAAAATATGTGCAAAATTCATCAGCATTGATCTAACATGCTTTCAATATAGAAGCAAATCATCTCTTCAATTCATGTAATCTACCACACAACACTCGCTAATGGAATTCCTACAAATAATTGTTAACCAAAAAACTCCTACAAATATGGATTTTAACCTAAAATAAAAATGAAGAGTATTTCTTCATTTTTTCAGACCTTTCAAACACAATGGCATTGACGATTTGACTCCACAACACCTCAATGATAAGGATATGTACTAGAGTCACCTTAATGCAAGAAGGAGCATTCTCTCATGACTCTAATGCCATGTTGGAGAATATCAAGATCAAGAAACATGAATTGATAACCTTCCACAAGTGAAATAATGAGTGCAATAGTATGTCTGTTATATAATATGAAGAGTGTGCAAATACAATGATTATATTTTCTTATATAAGAAAGGACAAGGAGAAGAGAAGGTAAGAGACAAAGATTAATTACCCATCCTAAGATGGAACACTTGTGAGCTCCCTTAACAAGTATGTGAGAAAGTGACAAATATGCAAGAATTAGGTGTCTCAAATAATGATGGTACATGTTTCAATGATATGAGGTGAGACAAAAGCCTAAAATACCTAAGTCGACTTAAGCTAAGTGTGAATAGGTCAATCTTAGAAAGGTGATATCCTAACTAGATATGTAAAGATACTATTTACACTAACAATCTTAACTATTTATCCAAAATTATATATACATATATACACATACACACACACACACACACACACATATATATATATATATATATATATATATATATATATATATATATATATATATATATATATATATACACACACATATATCATCTTGACATATAATCTTTTCTCTAGTGCATCATATTTTTTTTAATTTTAAAATAAATTTTAGTATTTTTCCTTGACAAGACAATCAACCTTATATTTTGGTGTTGATGACCTACTTTTAATAAATACAAAATATAAAATATAATTAAACTATTAAAAAGTATATTTACATAAACAATACTTATAGATCTATAAAAAGGTATTTTTATATATTTTAAAAAATGTTATTTATAAGAGTGGGAGTTGTTGAAACATCATTTTTTTATATAAATTGGCCCCAAAGTGATGCAAAATATGCATTTAGTGAACTCTTTCAATTGGAAAAGTTGTGGCCCATATCTAACTTAATTAGAATGAATATATTTAGACCACATGTTAGACCAAAAAAAAAAATTAGTTGGAAATTCTCAAATTCACGTGATGATAAGTTGGTCAATAGCGTGACATAAATTTGTACTTTTACCCACTAATCTCATCTCTCCATCAATGTGAAGTTTCCCTTAAGCGTGTTTTCCTTTCCATGAAAGTGTACATATAGCCTTGGTAGGTTTTCAAAAATAGAGTGTTAGGATACATTTGTACTAGAGAGGATTCCCTTCAAGTTTTGTACCATATGAATTTGATAGTATTTTTTCAATTCAAAAGCTCAACAACTTTATAAAACAAATTTGCAAATATTACAAAGATTTATAGTTTAGCCATGGAAATAATTGATTATGAAGATCACATGTTTATTTCATAAGGTATTATTCCTAGGATCCCTTGAGGTGATAAATCTAATTCTCTTCTTTGTGGCTCTATTGACAATGGAAAAAAATATGTCAAAATGATAGATTGTATGAAATGGTTTTAGAGGCTATAAAATGCTACATATAAAGGAGATTAAGGTGTTTTGAATTTAGTAAACAATTGAATATAGCTACCCATATGGAATATAAGGGCTTTGTTAGCAATATGTGGTGTTGGTAGGACATAGCCACATCAATCCCATTAAGTTGAAAGATTGAAAGGGTAGCCTAATGGAAGTTGTGCATAGGTAAATTTTGCGACAAGATGAACAACCTAAAACACTAAATTGAACAACACAATTAGCTACAAACACTTAGATTAGGAATTAATAAATCTAATAAAACACAAATTATACATAATCCATGTTAATATTCATTAGTTGCACAATTAAGTGGTTTTTCCCTTAGATATTGGATGTGTGCTCATAATTTTTTAGCATAACATTGAATTCTAAGTTGTTTAAATTTCTTGGATTGTGTTGCATTTGTAGATTTTTTGCATAATTTATGGAGGGCTAGGATAAACTTGAGATATCAAGGGCTAAGATTGATTGAAATATCTCAAGCAAGAGGGTGTCAAGTGGTGGATGGTGTTTGTATGATAGTGGAAACTCCAAGATTAGTGGAGGATCAATGAATGAGATTGAGCATGGGAATTAGTGGGTAGATGGGATTTGGATAGGGTAGTTGGAGGTACCTCCAAATACCATGGAAGGTTCCCCATAAAGATGTATTTTTTCACTACCCATGCTTTTGGGTACAAAGGGGAACTTACAATTTCCTTTTATTAAAAAGGAAGATATGCCCATGCTTCCAAAGTACATGAAAGAATTAAAAATTGGGGAATTTAAGGTTGACCCATACCTTGAGGGTACTTGAGAGAACGCCTAAATTTTGTGGGGATTTGGAGTGGTCATATCCTCTCTTAATTATTTATTAATCCATGTGTATTTGATTAGGTGGAGAGTAGGGATAATATGGGATTAAAAAGATGATTATGGAGAATGCCTAAAATGAAAAATTAAATAAATATTTTTTTTTTAATTTTTTTTGGAGGAAAGGGGACATTATGCCAAGTAAATAAGAGATATTTATTTACCATGTGGAGATAAAGAAATGATTTTTGGATGAGGAATTGGTTAGTGAGATTATTATTGGAGTACTAATTAAATAATATTAATATTATTTAATTAATATGAAGAATTGGGATAGAATTTATCAAATGTAAATAAAAGTTAAAAGAAAAAAAATGGTGCAAGGTGGAGCACCAAAGCGAAATTTTGCAGAAGGTGAAACACGCCAGGATGCAACTAGACAGGAGAAAAGGAGATGGGGTGACAAAACAAAGGAAAAGCTTCTAGGAAAAACAAGCTCTGAATCAGTCAAGGACAAAGAGGCAACCCACATTCCTCAATTGGTATTTACGAATGGAAGATGGATTGATAAATGCAATCCCTGGTATAAGCATCGGGACGATGACTATGGAAATAAACAAAATCAGAACGATTGGAGGAATGGCTTTAACAGTGATCATCAGAAAGGAAATTGGTGTAAGCAAAATCTGGGTAGATGGATTCAAAAGGAAAACTTAACCACTGGTGACTCCAGGAGTGGACGGTTCGGGAAAAATGAAAACCCTAGGGCACTGGGGGAAAGACACTAGAGCACCTCCAGGGACAGAAATTTTGGTTGCAATAACAACCTCAGTAAAGAAGACTCATGGCAAAGAAAGAATAACAATAACAACAATTAGAGCCCCCAAGATTATCGCCCAAGAGAAGATCACATTCGTAGGGTCAATTCCCAATACTATGGAGCCCAATGGAATAACAAGGGACCACCAAGAGGTTTGAATCAACATAACCCCAAATGAAATTGGAAAAGGAGAGGCCCTTTTGGCGATAGAAGAAGGAATGAAAGGGGATCAGAAACAAGTGCAAAGCCTTGGGGTAGTAAGCTTTTCACAATGTCAGCGGAAATCATAAAGGTAAGAGTGGAGAGACTGCATGATTGTGCCCTCTTCGCAAAATGGTGTGGCCCATGCGATCCGAAAGAAGAAATCATGAACTGGTGGAAGCAAAACTTTAAAGGCCGGGTGAGTATTAACCCCATTCCTAATGCCTTTTACTTGATAGATAGACTAGAATCTAAAACAACAACTAGTGTTTGGAAAACCCCTATTCTTTAATGGCCATAACTTTCATTGCAAAAACTGGGAACCCAACTTTGACCCATGGTGTTACAAGATCAAATAAACCCCAAAATGGTTAAAACTGGTTGACCTCCCATTAGAATATTGGAGTGTGGAGGCTATGACCAAGATTTGTGACTCCTTAGGGGTTTGCTTGGGAATAGATGAAGATTTCATAAATGGGAAAGAAGATACAAAGGAAAACATCCAGGTAGAAATTGAGGAAGGTGTAGGGATCTACAAGAGCCTAGAAATCATTTCGGAGTATGGGAGTTGGATTCAGAAAGTAGCCAAGAGTGATGTCAACAAGATAGGGAAGTGTCTTTCCAGAGAAGATATCAAGACTAGAAGCTTTGGCTCAGCAGAAGAGGATAACCCCATTGGTAGTAAGCAAAACACCAAAATAGGTCCATTAGAGATTTCTGGTGGAAATTGAGGTAAGTCAGAAACAAGGGGTGTTGGACTAGAACAATTGTTTGGTAAGAGCCCCAAAAAAGAAAATTGAGAGACCTTGAATGGACAACAAATATAATCTTAAGCCAAGATATGTCAAATGCTGAAGAAGTAACCTTGCAGGCTCAAAAGGATTTGAGCACTCTCCTGAAGCACACCCAAGACTTGGAAAAAGTCATCTCATCACAAATAGGAGAAGTCTTGAGCAACAAAAAAAACCCGAAAACCACAAGTCTAGAGCCTGGAGGTATGCTCAAGGAAGAGAAGTAGAGGAACCAAAGGAAAAGGAGGAGACAGGTGTTAAAGAAGGCAACGCATCTCAAAAGTATCATCAAGAGGAAAAGGAGGAAGAAAACACACAATCAGATTATGAATCAGGGGAAGATTAGGTATCAGATGAAGAGAATGCAGAGGAAGCTGAAGAAGGGGAGTTGTGGGAGGAAAGAATGCTGGAACAGATCCAATCCAAACTAAATAAACCAAATATAAAAAGGAAAGGGAGGAGAGGCCCTAAAACCAACAAATCCAAACTGGAAATAGCAGCCAATGTGGTAGGCCAAACAAAACTTTGGAAAGGGAAGGAGGCTCTCCTTCCCCAGCCACAATGAGAATCATAACATGGAACGTTAGGGGCTTAAACTCCCTTAACAGATGGTGCATGGTCAAGCGCCAAATTGACCAATCAAAAGCGGATATAGTCATATTACAAGAAACTAAGTGGGACTCAGAAGAGATCAAAAATAGAATGAAATGGTGGAAACAATGGGATGGTTGCTATGTAAGGGCAGAAGGTGCTTCAAGAGGGCTAGGTGTTATCTAGAACCCACTCACAGTATCAGGAGAACTATTGGAGGAAAATAAGAATTGGTTAGCAATAAAATGTAGAGTGCTACAAAGAAATGAGTAATTCACACTAATAAATACTTATGGCCCCACCCAAACAGGAGAGAAAAGAGCAGTTTGGCAGCAAACCACTCAAGCCATTTCGATCCATGGAGGAGAAAAAGGAATTTTAGCAAGGGACTTCAATGCAACCCTAAACTGTGAAGAAAAGAGAGGCGGGATAGGGAGAACTACAAGAGTCCAACAAGACTTCCAAGAGTTTGTAGATAACAACCATCTGATGGATATTACAACAAAAAATGGCACCTTTACCTGGACAAACAAAAGGAAAGGATTTACAAACATAGCTGAGAGGCTGGATAGATTTCTTCTATATGGAGAATGGGGAAGAAGCAACCAAACATTTGAAGCCACTATCTTACCCTACGTGGGCTTAGATCATTTTCCAGTGCAGCTATTAATACAGCCAGACACAACCCCTACTGGCTACGCATTCAAGTTTGAGAAAATGTGGCTCAGAGATGAAAAGCTTCCAGAAGTGATTAATAAATGGTGGAAGGATCCCCAACTAGGGAACCATTCTTGTTTATATTCTGAATAGAAAATTGAACTATGTGAAAAATAAACTAAAGGAGTGGAATAGAGATCACTTCAAAAATATCTTTCAAGAGAAAGATTGGGTGAACAAAGAACTATGCACTCTCAATGAACATATCATAGACAAAGGAATGGATGGGGTGGACTTTGAGTCAGAAAAAGCTCTCAAAGAAGAATTGTCAGAGATCTTGAAGAGAGAAGAATACTTTTGGAGGCAAAAATCTAGGGAAACATAGATCAAGGAAGGAGACCGCAACACAAAATATTTTCATAGAACGGCAGTAACCAACAGGAGTAGGAATAGAATAACATCAATAACAAGAGAAGATGGATCACTAGCCCAGTTATTGGAGGAAGTTAATGAGGAGGTTGTCAATTTTTTCCAAGCAATATTAAACAGACCATTGGGGAATAATGAGGAAGTCAAGAACAAAATGTTAGCTTCAATCCCAAAGATCATAGGGGAAGAACAAAATAAAATGTTATTAAAAAAAAAAGTAAAGAAGAGGTGAAAAAGGTGACTTTTCAACTAAATCCAGATAAATCGCCAGGTCCAGACGGCTTTCCTACTTGTTTTTTTCAATTTTTTTGGGAAATAGTAGGGGAAGATTTATACTTGGCAGCATAAGAATCAAGAAAAAAGATGACCATGTTGGGCGCTACAAACCACACATTCCTGGCATTGATCCCGAAGAAAAAGGACCCTGTGAGGATGGGAGACTATAGGCCAATTGCTTTGTGCAATACATTACATATAAAGTGATCACGAAAATAATATCAAATAGACTGAAGGGAGTTCTGGATAGCACTATCTCAGAGGAACAAAGTGGTTTCACCCCGATCAGATCAATTGTGGAAGGCATAATATCAACTCATGAAATCCTGGACTCGACCATAAAGGTAAGAGATCCATGTATGGTTATCAAGTTGGATATTCTTAAAGCATATGATATGGTGGATAGAGAATTCCTACTGGAGGTACTTAGAAGTTTTGGCTTCCAAGAGGATTGGGTTAAATGGATCAAAAGTTGTATCTCCACGACAAAATTCTCAGTACTGGTTAATGGGACAACTTGAGGATTTTTCACATCTTTGAGAGGGATAAGATAGGGAAATCCCCTCTCCCCCATTCTATTCATCATAATGGCAGAAGTTATGGGTCAGGGGATAACAACATTAAGGTAGGAAGGCAAATGGATAGGAGTGAAAGTTGCCAATGGTGTTGAAAATTCAACACATCAACAATTTGCTGATGACACAACTCTATTCGGAATGGCAAGCAGAAGAGAAGTAAGAACCATTAAAAAAAATTTGGATGAATATTTTCAAGCATCAGGACAAAGCATAAACTGACATAAATCTGAGGTTTTTTTTCTTAATACTCAACCGAGCCTTCAAAGAGATCTGGCAAGAATTTTGGGATTGAGAGTGGCAAAATTTCTAGGTAGATTTTTGGGCACCCCCCTCTTTGTAGGCATCAACAAAAAATGCTATTGGGAAGAACTAATCAACAGTTGCAAGAACAAGTTGGGGACATGGAAGGGGAAATGGCTTTCGGCAGCAAGAAGATTATTGATGGTGAAGGCAATTCTTTCAGCAATACCAATTTACTCAATGGCATGCCTGAAAATTCCAATAGTAGTGGAAGAAAAGCTCAATCAAATATTTAGGAATTTTTTATGAGTGGTACAGGAGATCATCAAAAATTCCCACTTGTGGCCTAGAAAAAATTTTGCACCCCTAAAGAGGCAGGTGGAGCATGTCTTAGACAATTAAGACTGGTGAACATGGAAGTAGGTGCAAAACTGGTCTGGGAAATGTATGCAAAAGGAGATCAAAGATGGGTTAGGATCATGAGGAGAAAATATTTGGACTTAGACTCTCCAACCCAAATCCTTAGAATTGTGAACCCTCCTTGAGGCTCAGCCATTTGGAACTATTTGATGGAATGTAGGGATGTGACTTGGGAGTTGAGGGATGGTAAGTCAACATCCTTCTGGTAGAACTCATGGAATGGAAAAGAAGTTTTAGCAAATCTACCTGGTCTGGATTTAATCAAAATAGAAACTATAAGAACTTGGGGTGAGAAGGTATGCAACTATGGAAGGATGATAGTTAGGGAGGGAGTACAAGAATAGGAATGGAATTCCCTACAAAATCTAGAAGCACCACAACCCCAGAAGGATGCTCTGACGACAATATTGAAAGAAAGAATTTTTTTTCCTTCCAATCAAGATGACATCATTAGGTGGTGTGGTTTCGTGACTGGAACATATGCAGTCAATCTTGGTTACAGGCTAAAGGAACAAGCAGAGGAAAGACAAAATTGGCCGAGCAAACTACTATGGGGGAGAAATTGTTTAACTAAAGTAGGGGTATTTGCTTGGTTGGCAATTCAAAAAAAGATCTTATTTGAGGATAGATTAGCCACTTTTGGAATTTAGGGTCCAAGGAGATGTATTTTATGCAAAAATGATAATGAAACCTCAGACCACCTGCTACTTAACTATCCTTATTCAACACAATGTTGGCAACATTTCATGAGAAAACTCAGTTGGCAAAGCCCCTTACCAAAATTCCTACTGACATGGTTCAATATGTGGCCTCTTCCCAAAAGAAAGGAAGTATTTGACAGTATTTGGCCCATAGCCCCATCAATAATAATATGGGAAATCTGGAAGGAACGCAACAAAAGGATCTTTCAAAACAAGGAAATGCAACCAGCAAAGTTGTGTGGAAAAATTGAAGGAATGATCACTGAAACAGTAAATGAAGTAGTCAAATCAAATTTAGGGAAGAAAGGAACATATTCAAATTGGGATGACTAGATGAAACATGCTTTCAAGGGGCTCCTTATCCCCAAAGTTATAGGGCCGGGTCACAAGGCTTCTCAGCAAAAGAGAAAGGAAGTCAAATGGGAACCACCAGGAAGTAGTTGGATCAAGGTCAACTTTGATGGGGCATCTCGAGTCAACCCGGGCCCAAGTCGTGCTGGATGTGTAGCCAGAAATGAGAAAGGGAGAGATATTGGTAGAGAAATCCAAACCTCTGGGAATTTGCACAAACAATGAGGCGGAATTCCAAGCAACTCTAATGGGAACTTAGTTGGGCATAAACTTAAAGACAAAAAAGATTCAATTAGAAGGAGACTCCCTAATCACTATAAACTCGATAAGACAAAAAAACTATCCCAATTGGAAACTGAATCACTGGCTCCAAGCAATTACACAACTTTTGAGTAGGTTCGAAGAATATAAAGTATCTCATATTTTTAGAGAAGGGAATCAAAGAGCGGACTGTTTGGTGAAAGAAGCTGCAAGCAATAATTAAGGGAATTTAGGCTAAGATTATATAAAAACCCAAGAATTTTTGAATTTTAAACGGCTGGCATTACTCCTGGATTTTCTCATCTATGTTTGCAACGTCGTCAGAGTTCTAGTTGAGCCAGCTTCACACAGGATCTTGGGTTGTGCTCATGTGGATCCCATGTGGCAAGGCAAGTCTTAAGTATCACTCACATGGGGCCCACCATGGTTCCACCTAGACTTCGGTAAGTGCCCTTTTAATCGATAATATTGAATAAAAAGAATGTAGCCTTATTCATGCGAAGTACGTGGAAGGACATCTAATAAGGCCTTTTCGTCAAAGATGAGTTGGGATAATCTTGTCATCCGCCAAAAGAACTCATTTGTAATAGTCGGGTAGCCAAAGGACATACTTCCTAATAATGGGGTGCCAAGCCTTGGTTTCAGTGCTGAAAACAACATTATTAGCTTAAAGAAGCCTCTTGAAGCATCATTTATAGTTTGTAAAGACAAAGCAACAGGTGGGATACATGTGCCTTTCATTTTCAACAGGTGTAAGCAATTAGCACTAAGTTTATAATGGAGACTACATTGGCTCTTAGCTCGGATAAACAACAACAGGATTTTAGAGGCGAAATTTCGGATAAACGTCTTCAAGGGATGCTTTTGTCACCGTACCCAGTAATCCTATGGGCAGTAAAGCGAATCCTGGGTCCTAAGTTCCTATGAGCCTATCATAGGGCAAGGTCCAATTCTGAAATTCCTGCCATGTTTCTGGCAGTTCTTTTGTAGATGGAGGTTTCGAAGGAGAATGCCAAAAAGCTTACTCAGATGGTCTTCAAGCATGCCTGGTCAGCAAAAATCAATGCAGCATTGGATAATGTTGACGAAAATAAACTAATACCCATGCCTCAAAATTATTATATGATTCACATGCATGGTCAGGAGATCATGAAGTTTCCTTTGATTAGAACCATAGAGCCTAAAATTTATGAAAAGTTCTAGGACATTCATGAACGTAGCATCTTTTTCCTGCTTCGTGCTGTGAAGTTGGTCACCAATTTTCCTCGCAGCTGGGCCCTGTATTATGTGGAGGATTAAGAGCTGGTGAATGAGGTTGTGGTCAGTGATGAGGAGGACTGGGAACTAGGGTTGGGGGAATAATGGTGCAAAAATGATGAGAGGGATCCAAAACAGAACACCAAAAGTCTAGCTCATGTCAATTGTGGTCTAGAATGCCCAGTGATTGCAGATTTCAAAGCCTAGCAGAAATGTTTCATCTCAGACGAGGACAGTGATGAGTAAGGCTGGTGAACTGTTGTCTAAAGGTTTTTTTGCATAAATTGTGTTGATAAATTTATTATCTATGTGAAGGGTCTATATAGTCAGTTCACTCAATATGTTTAGATGGGCTCATAATGTTCTTTTGGTGTCAACTTCGTCAATTTGCAGTCTGGTCTAGGATTATTTGCAACATTTCCAGGCTTTTGTCTTTGGCCTTGGATATTTTGAGTTGAAGGTATCAAAATAGGATGTCTATAGGGAGAAGTCTAGTATGTGGATTATATGCTCGATGAATTACCAATTGTAATATCTTTTCAGAAAGTAATACAGGGTGTTGCCCCATATAGTAGTAATTTAACTATCAAAAATAAAATAAAATTATCAAATGTAAATGATCATATTTAGGTGACTATAGAAGCCAATGGTGAAAACCCACAAGGGTGTCAAAGGTTGGCAATACAAGATAAATGTGACACATACAATTGACCTATAGAAACACCAATGAGACATAAGACTTGGAAAAAGGAAACATTCATAAATGTAATAATGTACATATATGTGTAAGGAAGCAAGGTTTGTGAAAATAACTTTCTAATCTAATCTTAAAGGGAGTGATGTACAAAAAAAAAAAAAAAAAAAACTAAATTTATTACAAAAAGTATAGAAATAAACTTAAATATATATCCACCCCTAAATAAGATTCAAGAGCTACAAATTGCAAAAGATACCTTATCTCAATTATGGGGGCAGAAGGTGAAAGATTATTTTTAGATATAGTAATATGTAAAGATCTAACTGTTATTAAAATCCCAAATAATCAAAAATAATGTTTGAAAAGCATTGTAAAACAAAGGATCATATTTAAGTCACACCAATTAGATAAGTTAATCTGGGCACCTTCCAAATCAGGTTTGTATTATGTTAAGGAAGGGTATAAGTCTATAATCAGCAAAGGGGAATAATTAGAAATGCATAGGGCATACTCATTATGTTGGAATGACATGGTTCTTCCAAAAGCGGATTGCTTCTCATGGTTGGCATTGAAAAAGAGGATTCTCACAAGTGACAAGCTTGCAAAATTAAGTATATCAACACCTTTTAATTGTGTGTTATGTGATGAATGTCTAGAAGAATTTGACCATCTTTTGGTGCAATGTTATTTTGCATAAAGTTGCTGGTGTTTTGTCAAAAATAAACTAAATTGGTATGCCCCTGCTAAATACACTATGGGACTTATTCTCAAGTTGGCATTTTCTTCACAAGTCATCACTTTTTGCAAGTATATGGTGGATAACATCTTCAATTATTATTTGGAATATCTGGTGGGAAAGAAACAAGAGGATCTTCAGGAAAGAAGCTACTCAAAAAGATCAAGTGCTGCTCAAAATAGAAAAACAATCTCAAAGGTAACAAATTCTTATGTTATTAAATAAAAAAACTTGAGCTCTCCTTTCACTGATTGGGAATTAAGTATTATGAAATGTTGGGATCAGTTATATTTACCATTTCAAGGTAGTATGTTTAAAATGCAAAAACAAAATCTAGATAGGAATAATATCTCATGGATTCCACCATCTAAAGACTTCTTCAAGTTAAACTTTGATGGTGTAGCAAAGGGGACCCTGGTAAATCAAGGGTAAGGTGTGTAATACAGGATGGTTTTGGTTTGGTTATTAGAGAAAAGTCTATTAAACTACCTAATGGTACTGTTAGGGTAAAAATTTAGGGAAAATGCATAAACAAATTATAATGAAACCCTAACAATGCATAATGAAGGACAAGATAACGTAAAAATCAAAATAATAAATTCAAATGCAAACCAATCTCCATGCTAAACTTGATTGATCTCCATTGCTCTTCTCAACCTCGCATGAGAATACAAGATTTCAAAGGATTGTTGATGGAGGAATGTTGGTTGCTCACTGTTGCAACAACATAACATTAAGATGAAGATGATATATGCAAATAGATAAATGAAAGATGATGGATGAAAGATAGTAGAGATAATTCAACGGAGTAAGGGTAATTGAAAGCTCATCCATGCAAATGGCTTGGTTGTGGGTTAATTTATAGGTGAAGATGGGAGGATGAAGGGATTAAACTTTCCTTTTTGTGAGCGGTAGTGGAATTAGAAAGTTGATTGTGCAACTTGGGAGAAGAAATGGAAGGTGGATCAAGTTAACTTAAGAGATGATTTGGAAAGTGATGAAATCATCTTGAGAGATGATTTAGAAAGTGAATCAAGTCATTTAGGGAAATAATTTCAATAATTTAGAATTATTTAAATTATAAGAGATGTGAGAGGATAAGGATTAATTTAAATTATTTGGGGAATGTGGATTAATTAAATAGATAAATTTTATTTAATTAATTGGTTAGAGAATAAATGGATTAATTAAATAAATATAATTTATTTAATTAATTGGATAGAGATTAAATAATAGGGATGATGAAAGGGGTTATGTGAGGTTTAGAATAAAATGTGTTGTAAGATGTCAAAAATGACGTCAAAAATGAATGTCACAAGATATGGTCAATTTTAGGTGACTACAGGCACAAATAATATTGTAGAGGCTCAAGTATTACTTCATGGATTATGTTTGGCTATCAATATTAAGATATCTAAGATTCAGGTTGAAGGAGACTCATTGTTACTAATTAATACCTACAAAAAAGGCATATTTAGTACTGGAAAATCTCATATACATTGCATCAAGCCTGACACTTATTGGATCAATGTCACTTATAAAATTAGTCATTGTTATAGGGAAGGTAACAAACTTGCAAATTTTCTAGCTAATATTGGGTGTTCTCAGATGGAAGAGGAAATCAAATATGATGGTATTTCAATCAAAACAAATTAGTTAATACCAGACATTTTGGCTCAAGAAGAACATTTTGGCTAAAACTTGGTCATACAATACATGCAATGCAAGTTGTAAATAAAAATAATTTTGAAATCCATCATCTATCATGGGTAGTAATTGCAATATAAGTTGTCACCTAACTTATAAGAAACTAAGGATTGATAATTCAAGTGGCCATATCTAACATGATCATCATAGCCGAAATTTGATGTCATCAAAGGTTTTTAAATTCTAATGCGTGTTTTATTTTTCATGTACTTGGGAACATTTCAAGTAATAAATTACAACTTGTGTGAGCTCAGATCACAAGTCCTTTTTGTAATGATTTCTCTGCAACCTATATTGTGGTGGCTCGACCATATCTCCATGGCATATTTTGACATGATAATTGCAGATTACAATGGGTTTTTCTTGTATGGAGGAGTAATTTGTTTTCAATGATAAGATGTGGGATTATATATATATAGTTTGGATTGTAATTTGCATATAGTTTAGCTTTTGATAGCTATGATCTTTAGCTTGGTACTCTCCAATGGTGCTGAAAAGTATAATTTTCAAGAAAAATGTAATACATTGCAATATTAGTAGCAAACTTTGCCAGATTTGTCATTTTGGCATTTTTTAATTTTAATATACTATATAATATAAATATGAAGGCTACATGCATTTTGCTTAAAAAAAATATATATATAAAAAATTAAACCATGACACAAAAAAACTCAAACTCCAAAAACTTGCACAATGTAAATTATCAAATTTGAAGAGGACTGCAATACACTTGCAATGCATTCTTTATAGAGTATTCACCAATAATGAACTTGGAAGGATTTTGGTATCATTTCAACAACAAATGTGTACCTACAAATATATCATATAAAACCACTTTTTCAAATACCAATTTATAGACCAATGAGCAAGATAGGAAACTATAAATGGTTTTTAAAATCATGTTACAAAGGTTTCTAATGGTGGTGCTCAAATTGAGCATAATTTCCAATGCCATTCATGAAGATTCCATATCACCTACTAAAAATAGTATATCAATAAATTATTTGTAACTCTTGGTTTGACCCACTCAATAAAATTTGAGGTGGAGCACAAATATTAAATAAATATAATTAAAATATGACATGTAATTATAATAAAATGTTGAATAATAACTTAATTAAATCAAGTACTTGCAAAGGTTGATACACCTTAATTCTCCATATTCTCCCATCTTTCAAATGCCTTTCAAGAGCTAGGGGTAACATACCATCATGGAATTGAATACCAGGTCTGGCCAAGAGTCCTTTAGACTTTGAACACCATCTAATCTTCCTTGTAATCATAAATTTGGTCAATACATCTATAACATTAATAAAAGTCTAGTTTTTCTAGCTTCAACTTGTCATCCTTAACCATATCTCTCATAATGTGATATTAAAAATCTTTATGCTTAGTCTTTGCATGAAAAAATGGTTCTTTGCTAGACAAATCACACTCTTATTGTCACAATAAGTTGTAACTAATTATTTTAAAACCCAATGCATGCATATAATTTGTTAAGTCAAACTAATTCTTTATAGGCATGAGTTGTTACCATATAATCTACCTCTATAATAGACAAAGTGAACACAAACTATCACTTACTCATCCAACTTACTCTGCCATGTTGGGGTCGAGAACAAGTGTCATGCTAAGGTGGTGAGACTAGTCCCCTAGGGATGTATGCTATGTTCCTTAATGTGAATGGCTTGTTGGTGTATTAATCAATAGGTACATTATGATCTTTTTTGTAAATTGACTTCCAATTAATTAATCAAAATATTCTAATCCAAAACCTTTTAAAGGCGATACAAAGTTATGAAATACATTTTTCTTCTTTTTTCAATTGGCTCAGAGGTATCCCTACAACCCAGCCCAACACCTAACCTACCTTGCCTTGGTCTTACATTCTGCCAAGTTGGGGTCGAGAGAGGGTGTCATGTTAAGGTGGTGACACTAGTCCCCCGAAGATGTATCCTATGTTACTTAATGTGAATGGATTGTTGGTGTATTAAATAACAAATACATTATGATTTTTTTTATAAATTGACCTCCAATTAATCAAAATATTATAATCCAAAATCTTTTAAAGACAATCTAAAAAGATATGAACTTCATTTTTCTTATTTTTTTAATTGGCTTAGGGTATCCCTACAACCCAGCCCAACACCCAACCTGCCTTACCTTGGTCTTACATTCTGTCAAGTTGGGGTCGAGAAAGAGTGTCATGCTAAGGTGGTGAGACTAGTGCCCTAGGAATGTATGATATGTTCCTTAATGTTAATGCAAATGGATTTTTGGTGTATTAATCAATAGGTATATTATGAACTTTTTTGTAAATTGATCTCCAATTAATCAAAATATTCTAATCCAAATCATTTTTAAAAATGATAAAAATATATGAACTTCATTTTTCTTCTTGTTTTTATTAGCTCACGGGTACCTCTACAACCCAGTCCAACACCCAACTTTCCTTACCTTGGTCTTATATTCTGCCAAGTCGGGGTCAGGAAAGAGTCGCATGCTAAGGTGGTGAGACTAGTCCCTTGGGGACATATGCTATTTTCCTTAATGAGAATGGATTGTTGGTGTATTAATCAACAGGTACATTATAATTTTTTTAAAATTCAATTCCAATTAATCAAAATATTCTAATCCAAACCCCTTTTAAAGACAATAAAAAGTTATGAACTTCATTTTTCTTCTTTTTTTAATTGGCTTAGGGGTATCCCTACAACCTAGCCCAACACCCAACCTGCCTTACCTTGGTCTTACATTCTACCAAGTTGGGGTTGAGAAAAGGGTGTCATGCTAAGGTGGTGAGACTAGTCCCCTGGGGTTGTATACTATGTTCCTTAATACGAATGAATTGTTGGTTTATTAATCAACAGGTACATTATGATTTTTTTGTAAATTGAATTCCAATTAATCAAAATATTCTAATCCAAACCCATTTTAAAGACGATAAAAAGATATGGACTTCATTTTTCTTCTTCTTTTAATTGGCTCAGGGGTATCCCTACAACCCATCCCAACACCCAACCCGCCTTACTTTGGTCTTACATTCTGCCAAGTTGGGGTCGAGAAAGGGTGTCATGCGAAGTTGGTTAGACTAGTCCCCTGAGGATGTATGCTATGTTTTCTTTGATGCAAATGGATTGTTGGTTTATTAATCAATAGGTACATTATGATTTTTTTGTAAATTGAATTCCAATTAATCAAAATATTCTAATCCAAACCCCTTTTGGAGATGATAAAAAGATATGGACTTCATTTTTCTTCCTGTTTTAATTGGCCTAGGGGTATCCCTACAACCCAACCCAAAATCCAACCCGACTTACCTTGGTCTTACATTTTGCCAAGTTGGGGTCAAGAAAAGGGTGACATGCTAAAGTTGTGAGACTAGACCCTTAGGGATGTATGCTATTTTTTCTTAATGCGAATGGATTATTGGTATATTAATCAACAACTATATTATGATTTTTTTTGTAAATTGACCTCCAATTAATCAAAATATTCTAATCAAAACCCTTTACTGACGATAAAAAGATATGAATTTCATTTTTCTTCTTATTTTAATTGGTTCAAAGGTATCCCTACAACCCAACTCAACACCCAACCCGCCTTACCTTGGTCTTACATTCTGCCAAGTTGGGGCCAGTAAAGGGTGTCATGCTAAGGTGGTGAGACTAGTCCCCTAGGGATTTATGCTATGTACTTTAATACAAATGGATTGTTGGTGTATTAATCAATAGGTACATTATGATTTTTGTGTAAATTGACTTCCAATTAATCAAAATATTCTAATCCAAACCCCTTTTAAAATGGATAAAGAGATATGTAGTTCACATTTTTCTTCTTTTTTTAATTGGCTTAGGGGTATCCCTAGAACCCAACCCAACACACAACCCACCTTACCTTGGTCTTACATTCTGCCAAATTGGGGTCAGAAAAGGGTGTCATGCTAAGGTGGTGGGACTAGTCCCATAGGAATGTATGCTATGTTCTTTAATGTGAATGGATTGTTCATGTATATTATGATTTTTTTGTAAATTGACCTCCAATTAATCAAAATATTCTAATCCAAACCCCTTTTAAAGACAATAAAAATATATGAACTTCATTTTTTCTTCTTGTTTTTATTGGCTCATAGGTACCTCTACAAAACAACCCAACACCTAACCTGCCTTACCTTGGTATTACATTTTGACATGTTGGGGTCGAGAAAAAGTGTCATGCTAAAGTTCAAAGACTAGTCCCCTGGGGGATGTATGCTATTTTCTTTAATGCGAATGGATTGTTGGTGTATTAATCAACAGGTACATTATGATTTTTTTGTATATTGGCTTCCAATTAATCAAAATATTCTAATCCAAACCCTTTTTAAAAATAATAAAAAGACATGAACTTCATTTTTATTCTTTTTCTAATTGGCTCAAGGGTATCCCTACAACCCAGCTGAACACCTAACCCACCTTACCTTGGTTTTACATTCTTCCAAGTTGGGGTCGAGAGAGGGTGTTATGCTAAGGTGGTGAGACTAGTCCCCTAGGGTTGTATGCTATGTTCCTTAATGTGAATGGAATGTTGGTTTATTAATCAATAGGTACATTATGATTTTTTTGTAAATTGACCTCCAATTAATCAAAATATTCTAATCCAAACCCATTTTAAAAACAATAAAAAAATATGAACTTCACATTTTTATTTATTTTTAATTGGCTCAAGGGTATCCCTACAACCTAGCCCAACACCCAACCCACCTTACCTTGGTCTTACATTTTTCCAAGTTGGGGTCGGAAAGAGTGTCATGCTAAGGTGGTGAGACTAGTCCCCTAGGGATTTATGCTATGTTCCTTAATGCGAATGGATTGTTGGTGTATTAATCAACAGGTACATTATGATTTTTTTATAAATTGACTTTCAATTAATCAAAATATTCTAATCCAAACCCCTTTTAAAAACAATAAAAAATATGAACTTCACATTTTTCTACTTTTTTTAATTGGCTCAGGGGTATCCCTACAACCCAACCCAACACCCAACCCGCCTTACCTTGGTCTTACATTCTGCCAAGTTGGGGTTAGGAAAGGGTTTCATGCTAAGGTGGTGGGACTAGTTCCATAGGGATGTATGATATGTTCCTTAATGTGAATGGATTGTTCATGTATTAATCAATAGGTACATTATGACATTTTTGTAAATTGACTTCCAATTAATCAAAATATTCTAATCCAAACCCCTTTGAAAGGCGATAAAAATATAAGAACTTCAGTTTTTTTCTTGTTTTTGTTAGTTCCTTGGTACCTCTACAGCCTAGCCAACACCCAACCCGTCTTTATCTTAGATTATCATTTTTGCCATATGTTAGGGTTGGGAAAAGAGAGTGTCATACTAGTCCCTTGAGATATATATATTCTCTTTAATCATAGAATGGATTGTTGGTGTGATGATATGGTACATTATGATTTTTTTGTAAATTGATTTCCAATTAATCAAAATATTCAAAACCAAACCCTTTTCAAAGATGATAAAAAAGTATGACCTTTTTTTTTTTTTAAATAATTTAGGGGTATTCCTACTACCTAGTCCAACACCCAACCTGTCTTACCTTGGTCTTACATTTTTTCCAAGTTTAGAGATTAGAAAGGGTGTTATGCTAAGGTGAGGCTAAGATCCCTTGAGAATTTGTATGCTATGTTCTTTAATGTGAATGTATTGTTGGTTTATTAATCAGCAGGTACATTCCACGATTTTATAAATTGACCTCCTAATTAATGTAATATCTTGGACCAATTTTTTTTTTCAAATTTTGCCAAGTACACAACAATGCAAAAAGCACCTGTTAGGGTTAGTTCAATCAAACCAGCAGTTACAATTAACTCGTTGCCAAGAATGCGCACTCAATCTCAACAAGAGAGAGGCTGTCATATGGCAAGAGGATCGTTAGTACATTAAATCAAACTGCAATTGAAAGTAACTCAACACCAAGTATGTGCTACCCAATCCAGAATGGAAATGAGGCGACCATATGGCGGAGATATAAAGAAATACAAGCAATTCAAATGTAAATAGGCGGCAAGCCAGCCTCTTCCACTTATCCAGTGGGAAATACAGTAAATGAAAGAGCAGAAGATAGAATGCTGACAGTAATACTGTTCAGCTTACAATATTTAGAGATTGCTTGCCAATAATCAGAGAATAAAGAAAGACTAATGATGCTGCAATAAGTAAAGAGTCTTTCCAAAGATCTCAATGACTTCCCACCCAAACTCAACTCAAATGTCTGATATTATGCAAACTGATATGACTAACTAGCAGCTTGAAAGATACAAGACCAACAACATAGAGACCCTGCAAAATGCTCCTCTCACTCATCTATCAGCCATGACCTCCAAATCGATGCAATACATTCCTTTGACAAAGTGTAATGCCTAGGAAGTAAACCCCAAAGGACAACAAAACACCGCACATTTTTTTTTTTTTGTTTGATAGTGTAACATTGTATAAGATGGAAATGTACAATCTTAACATGAAACGTAATTATGCATTTGCAAAGCTATCTACGTCCTTTGGGGTACAAGGAATAGTCATTACAAACATAGAACTTTTATCCAGATGAAAGCAAAAGAGAAACATAAGGATAACATACATTCATCCATAATTATAAGAGAGATACAAAATTTTATTAAGATTCAATTCATAGTTTCATGTTACAATTGTGGAGCATATTTCCACAGATAATAAACATCAAAGATACAATAGAAACATTAAATAGAGCTTCCCTTATATCATGGGGAAGATTACATTGAGTACATAAATGAGGTTTATGGTACCAAAAGGAAGGAAATTCTTCATCCAAGATAAACTCTGGAATTCTGCATTCGCATCTGTCTCACGAACACATCCTGGGAACCCAATGGGTGCATAGCACGTTCCACCCGACCATGTGGACCCGAAGGTCCACCCCCCGTGCTAGGAAATGACAAGAAAGGGTCCACATCCAACAAGATCAAGTAAACAAGACTAACATCAACACTGACATAGAACAATCATCCCATCGTACATCGACAAGCACATTGACAAGTACATCAACACTTACATCAAGTGGTACATCGACAGGTACATCATCATGTACATCAACAAGTACATCAATAAGTACATCAAAAGTACATAAACAAGTACATCAATAAGTACATCAACAAGTACATCAAAAGTACATTGAAAGGTACATCAATAAGTACATCAATAAGTACATCAACACTTCCAGAGGCTACCAAGCAAGGAAGAGTAAACGGATACTGTGGGAGAGTGTCATCGCATGGCCTTACATGGATTATCCAGGCAACCTATCACAAGGTACCGCCTCCATCTATGGTTATCCAGGCAGCCTATCTCAAGGCACCGCTCCATAGGGTGACTCATGCGGAACCACTTACCTTTCGTGAGGACAAGGTAGTGATCTTACCAACCAGGTCTTCTCATCCCATCCTTAGTCTGTGAAAGCACTAACGGTATGGGTGAGGCACATCATTAATCTTGTTTAATGTTTTAGCTACCCAAACCTACTAGTTTATTAATTATATTATCACTTGTTTAGGAAACTCTTCCATGGGTTACCCTAACAGCCCCTTTGTGCGCTGGCCCCCATGAAGAGCCACCCTCCCCAACAGTTCCACAACAAAGCTCACAACCACAAGGGTGTACCAAACATAAAAGCCATAAAATGAAAACACAGGCGAGGCATGTACCATCTCGCTCATAATCACCACCAAAATGTAAGGAAATCATGGGACAAGATACACCCACGAGCTCAAAATAAAAATAAAATCACAATCAATGGAATCCAAAGGTCCATTCATGAGAATATTCAACACACATAAAAGGTTCCCTTTGCCTCTGGAAGTCTAACTACATAACACCCATGGCTATCAAAAGGAAGTAACTTAAACATTTGGGTTCCCATCATATCCAAAATATATCTAGACATAAAATTACCCCAAAAGTGCAATTAAATAAGAGGGAAAATATGAACAACAAAGAATCACTATTATGCATAAAGAATCAATACCAAAGAGTATACAGATTAACTAAATAACAATCTAACATGTACAAAATAAGTTATAAATATCTTTTCACTTATACGTAAACATAATCCAACCCTACTCAAGATAGTGTAAAGAAACATTAAATGATTAACCATAATTAAGTGCATTTTAGATCATAACGTCCTTAAAGTGAGTAAGCCCTAGAATATGGTATACATTTAATTACTTTTAAACTAAATAACTATAATTAAAAATTTACTATCCTCGTTAGCTAATTCTAATTTTAATTCCAATCTGAAACTTTTATCATAATTACAATCCAGTAAAAGAAATTGTAAATAATCTTAACTTAAATAATATGAAATTAATTCTAATTAAAAATTTACTGTCCTCCTTAGCTAATTCTAATTTTAATTCCAATCTGAAAACTTTTATCATAATTACAATCCAGTAAAAAAAATTGTAAATAATTTTAACTTAAATAATATGAAATTAATTCTAATTTTAAATTCTTGTCCTCCTTAGCCAAAGTAATACTGACTAGCAATATGTAGATTTGATGCAAAATGCATATATGTAATATGTATAGTCAGATTGTATGTAGCCAAACATAACAGCTATAAATGCCAGTCATGCGCAAAATGCCTTATCAGGCAAATGTATGTAACAGCTGATTGAAAGGTGTAATGATTTGCTGCACTATGTTTAATACAAAAAAAAAAATAAAAATAAAATAATTATATTATTTCTTGTGAAATATATATATATATATATATATTTATTTATTTAAAGAATCATGGAACTTATCATGGTGCTTTATTTTTGGTCTCTATATCATTTCTTGCTGGGTATTACAACAGTAAAAAAAATCTCAAGGAATTTTCAAGGAAATGTAATTGACGGTGTAAGCCAGATTTTTGCACCAGATTTCACATACCTTTCCAGCATCCTCTGTACTTCCGATTAGGATTTCTAACATAGGAGATGAGGTGTGACAGGCTGTGAATGGGCTCAAGAAGGCTTTTTAATGCCCCCAGAATTTCCTATAAAGAAGTGCTACAGCTGAAAGAGATTGTTAAAAAGATGAGGGAGATGATTCATGCCTCTACAGTCATTTATGTTTGAAGTGATGAAGTTGTGGAGGGTATTTGGAAGATTATTAAAAATTTGAGCATCCTACAGAGTCTAAATTCTGCAGCTAAGATAGGTCACAAAAAGTATTAGGGAGATTATATAAAATATATAACAGTAAAAGAAATACCCCAACGTCAAAGGTGAAGGGAGTAAAGGGTTTGCAGCCAAAGAATAAACATGGGTGGGGTTAAACTAAAATAGAGCATGAAGAATAGCAATATAAATTACCTTCACCCCCTTTTGGTGTTTCCTAAAAATACATTGACCATTTGTGGTAGCTTGATAGTAAAATAAATAAATAAATCAAGAAGGTGATTTAAACCTTTAAACTTCCTATTTTGTTTAAATGCTGCAGATGACACGAGCAGACAATGGAAATCAGAGAGATTACCTAAACCTCTACAACACTCTGAGTACAAGTATTTCTATTGTAACCAGATGCCAATAGTATGAGGAAGGTTTTATAAATTATTATGCCTTTTTCCAGTCTATAAGCTGCAGCTGTGAATGATTTTCATGGTATCAAGAAGATTATTTATTCTAAAAAAAGAAGGAATAACTCAACGCCACTAGTGAAGGCAATAAAGATAGTAGCTAATGAAAAAAAATAATGAAGGAATTCAAAAGAAAATTAACGCATGAAACAAAGAAAGAAATAGAATACATACAGCCCTAAGCTATTTTAACTTACAATAAAACAAATATTAAAGGGACCAACCTGAAGGATTTGCAGTTGGAGATGGGTTATGCTGAAATTCCCTCTGCAACTCCCTCTCTTTTCCCTTAATATCCTCTCGCCAAGAATTGTCTTTTTTTTCTTTTCCCACCAAATTATTCCGTCCCTTTTTTCTCCATCACTCCCCAATAAATTGCGGAAAAAAAATCCAAGGTTTCTCGCTGAAGCCAGGAATACAGGTGGCAAGCTTACTTTTTGTTTTCATTTTACACTTGGCATCTTATGTTTACCCTGCTTAACACTTGGAGGAATTTAGCAAAATAGAAATCTACCCCCACTATTCTCGACTGCAGTAACGGAAAGAATTACGATGTTAAATTGATTTACTCAAAACTAATTTAACCCGTATTAATTCATGCTTATTAAATTTAATGAAGACTCGGGTGGATAAATTTTTAATATAATTATATAAATACATATACATCTAATTATTATTTATTATTTGAATTTATTTTAAAAATTTACTTTAGGGGTAATATTATATTACATCCCTCCATCAAATCTAATATTTAAAACTTATCAAGTAATTTAAATTTAAATCATAAACTTTGTGAATTTGAATTAAAATGAACATTATGCAATTTTGTGTTTCATTTAAATTTCAATATAGTTTAACCTTTACATTAATCTAATATTTAAATTATTAAAATTTAATAATTTAATTTATCAAATCCATATTATAAAAATAAGCTATGAAGCTTCAAGACAAGGCCTAAATGGACATAAGCAACGACTATGCCTAATACAAGCACTGCATTAATTTACCAATTATCCAGATTGATACACATCCAAATAACATGATAAACGCATCAAGATTTACGACTTAAAATGATCAATCATGAAACAGTACGATACCATAACAAGATGAAATACTGACAGACGACAGACACAGACATGGACACTTCCTTGTCAAATCCTTAAACCACGTCATAACCATTGGGTATATTGGGCACGCTCAGACCTGACGATGCAGGTGGAGTCGGTGCCCGGTACCTGCAGTCCTGCATAAAAACAAGTGTTGGAACAACATATATATATCTACTGTCAAACACATTGTGAGGGAGAATTGCGGTGTGGTAGGGCGTTCACGTATGAGCGATGCAACACCGTCCCCCTCACCCAAAAGTCAAACATCAGCGCAACATCCTACACATCATGAAATGAGTATTAAACAATTTACATAGTCACACAATATAGCATAATCAGGAAAGATGGTACCATGCATCATTATATTATCAACATCATAAAACACCATCATGTGTATCCAAGCAAAACACATAAGCTCAAATAGGAAAAACAATCACCCATGTCATCTTGAGTCTGTAACAAACGTAAACAGTATCCACATAGTAACAAAAGGGAACAGTATCATGAGGGGCACTACATCCTCCCCCCCTAGAACTAGGCTTACTCCCGGAAGCCAGAAAACAAAAAAGGAAAAGACTCTCGGATGTGGGAGGCATCCTCCCATGATGCTGACGACTCATCATTTGGATCCCATTGGACCCTCACCTGCTCAATTTCTCTGCCCCTGAGGACAAGTCTCCTGTGCTACAGCACGGCGATGGGCTCGAGCGCCAGCTGGCCGTCCTCGACCTGCAATGCATTCCAATCAAGCACATGAGAAACATCTGGATGATAGGGCCTGAGTACAGAAACATGAAACACATATTGAATGCGCGATAGATTGGGTGGCAACGCTAGACGATAAGCAACAGGGCCAATTCTCTCCAACACCTCGAACGGTCCCACAAAACGAGGCGCAAGCTTAGAGCCTTTTCTGTAACGGATTGGACTCTTTCGCGGACGCACTCGTAAGAAAACCTGATCTCCAACTGAAAACTGACGGTTGACCCTATGAGCATCAGCATACTTCTTTTGTCTATCCTGAGCGGCTACTAAGTGCTCTCTGATGCAAGCAACCTGTTGTTCCATATCCTGAAGCATTTCAGGTCCCAAAAGAACTCAGTCCTCAAGACGATCCCAACTCAACGGGGTCCGACAAGGACGACCATATAATGCTTGAAAGGGAGCCATGCCAATGGAGCTGTGATAACCATTATTATAAGCAAACTCTACCAGATGCAAATAATCCTCCCAACGAGATTGTTGATCCATTACGTACATACGAAGGATGTCCTCAAGAACCTGGTTGACTCTCTCAGTCTGACCATCTGTTTCAGGATGGTAGGCAGAACTAAAGTTCAGTTGGGTTCCTAAGGAATGCTGCAATGATGTCCAGAATGCAGAAGTGAACACTGGATCTTGATCAGAAATGATCTTTCATGGAATCCCATGTAGTCGAACAATATCCTCCATGAAAATTCTAGCTATAGAGGAAGCAGTATAGGAGGATCGAACAGGAGAGAAGTGTGCCACTTTGGTCAACCTATCAACTGTGACCATGATAGCATCGTGCCGACGAGAAGACATTGGTAAACCAACAATAAAGTCCACTGAGATGATATCCCACTTCCATTCAGGAATGAGATGAGGCTGTAAGAGACCTGCGGGATGATGATGTTCTGCCTTAACTCTCTGACATTCAAGGCATCTCGCCACAAAGTCTGCAATATCTCTTTTCATTCCAACCCAAAAGTACAGTGGACGAAGATCTGCATACATCTTCTTGACTCCCGGATGAGCAGAGTAGGGAGCTCGATGTGCTTCAGTCATGATTAGGGTACGAAGACCCTCTGTAGGAGGTACATACATATGACCCAAAAATCGTAAAAGCCCATCCGATTCCAAAACATAGCCAGAAAACTTTCCCTCTAGAACCCTATCTGACTCAATTTCTGCCTTTACTTCTTGATACCAACTATCTGTGGGAAGCGATGTGAGAATCTGGGTCCTCAAATCCACACTAAGAGTTATTGCAGATATCTCATGTCTCCGTCGACTCAAAGCATCTGCCACTATGTTTTCCTTTCCTTGGATGTACTTAACCTCAAAATCATATTCACAAAGAAACTCCATCCATCTCCTCTGCCTGGCATTTAGGTTCGGCTGAGTAAAAATGTACTGCAAGCTGCGATGATCGCTATGAAGTTCAAAACGATGCCCTAGTAAAAAGTGCCTCCATCGCACAAGGGCATGGACAACCGCGGCTAACTCTAAATCATGCGTAGGGTAATTTAGCTCATGGTCCTTGAGCTTGCGGGACTCAAAAGCAATTACACGACCTTCCTGCATTAAAACAGCTCCCAAACCTTCCAAGGAAGCATCTGTACATACTACAAATTCCCTAGTAGGATCAGGAACTGCTAGGATCGGAGCACTGGTCAACTTATCCTTTAGGGTCTGAAAAGCTAATTGACATTGTTCAGACCAAACAAACTTCTTTCCTTTTCTCTAAAGGGTCGTGATGGGATGTGCAACCCTTGAAAAACCCTCCACAAATCGCCTATAGTAACCTGCCAAACCCATAAAACTACGAATCTCAGGAACATTCGTGGGTGCAGGCCAATCAACAATGGCTTGGACCTTCGAAGGATCCACAGAAATACCTTCACCAGAGATGATGTGACCCAAGTATTTCACTTCATTCTTATAAAACTCACACTTAGACAAATTAGCATACAACTGATTGTCTCTTAAGCACTGCAACACCTGCCTCAAGTGTACTTCATGCTCCTCCATAGTTTTTGAGTATATCAGAATATCATCAATGAACACTAGAACAAATCTGTCCAAGTAGGTACGAAAGACTCCATTCATTAGGCACATGAAAACTGATGGTGCATTTGTCAACCCGAATGGCATAACAGTGAATTCATAATGCCCATATCGAGTGCGAAATGTTGTTTTGTGAATATCAGCTTCGGCTATCCGCAATTGATGGTATCCTGACTTAAGATCTATTTTAGAAAATACCTGAGCCCCCTTTATTTGATCAAATAGGTCATCAATTCTTGGCAAAGGGTACCGATTCTTCACCGTCACCTTGTTAAGCTGCCTGTAGTCGATGCACAATCGGAGGGAACCATCCTTCTTCTTTACAAATATAACTGGTGCTCCCCATGGGGAAACACTAGGATGAATGAATCCTTTTTCTAAAAGTTCCTCTAACTGCAAACGAAGCTCTTGAAGCTCCTGAGTTGTCATCCGATATGGAGCCCGAGATATAGGCTCAGCCCCTGGTACAAGGTCAATCCGGAAGTCAATGTCACGCTTTGGTGGCATTCCCGGAATCTCACCTGGAAAAACATCTGCAAATTCCTTAAGGAGAGGATAGTCATCCAATGACACCTCTTGACTTTCTCCCAACTCCAAGTCATTGATTGATACAGCAAACAACTGACAGCCTTGACGGAAACACCTCTTCAATTGCATAGCGGAAATCATCCGCAATGAGATGGGTCTTTGTATGCCAATGATCTCTACTTCATTTCCTGAGTCATCTACACACCGCACAACCTTGTGGCGACAATCAATTATTGCACGGTGAGCATTCAGCCAATCCATGCCCAAAACAACATCATAGGACCCAAGGGGTAGAATTCGAAGGTCTACCTTAGTCACCGATGACCCAATTTTCAAAACACAACCTTGAACAAATGATTCAACTGCTACTTTTTCCCCGGAGGCCAATTCGACCTGCCACTTAACGCCTTGCCTTGCTGCCACCAGTCTACAACGCTCTACTACTGAAGGGGAAATAAATGAATCTGATGCACCAGAATCAAATAAAATAGATATACTAGTGCCTTGTAACACACCTGATGCCTCGACCACAGTGCCCTGGTGATCCGCTTGACGGTTGTCAACCGTTGCAAAGACTCGATGAGATCTGCCTGCATCGCCCACTGTTGGCTCAGAAGTGGTTGGCCTCTGATTGAACCCTGAAGTCTTCTTTTGTGGACATTGCCTAGCAACATGTCCCTGTTGACCACAGGAGAAACAAACTGTACTTCGACCAAAACCTCCACCTCCTGATGGAGCACTAGACTGCTGGTAACTGCTCCGACTAGGAGCTAACTGCGAGCTTTGAGTAGACTGCTCAAAACGGTCACGCCGATTACGCTGCCAACTCCGATTATTCTTAAACTGAGTTCTACTGCCCTGCTGAGATTGGAAACTTTTTTGCTTAGACTGTGATTGTTGTTTTTGTTGTCCGCCCTTAGAAGGCGCATGATGACTCCTTGAAGATCCAGAAGTTTGAGGTTGCCCACCTCGAGAACTAGTACCAAAATTAGATGCACTACCAATTTGCACCCCTGTGTGACCTCCCAATGCCATGGCCAAATTTTCCTCTACCAGACGAGCCTTCTCAACGGCTACCTCCATTGTTTTTGGTTGAAAGACTCGAACACCTCCACTAATTCGGGCATTTAATCCCCTGACAAAATGTTGTACAAGCATTGCCTCGTCATTGCCGATTCCTGCATACTGCTTGAGCTCATAGAATCGACGCTCGTACTGATCAACTGACATTGCCATTTGTCTTAGCTCATGGAACTCATCTGCTCGGCGTTGTCTCCAATGATCTGAGAGGAACCGAGCCCTAAATCTCTCCAAAAACAATTCCCATGTCACCATGCTAATGTCCAAGTGCAGCTTTTGTTCTTCTAGACGCCACCATGTAGATGCAAAGCCTCTAAGATGCATGATGGCGCACCTAGCCCGGGTATTACTGCCATATGGATGCATCGCAAAGCAACGATCCAAGTCTATTAACCAAGTTTCTGCCTCAAGTCCTCCGCCAACACCATCAAAAGTGGGAGGATGAGCTCTCAAAAGATCCCTCATGTGACCTGCCACCACTGCATCTTGTTCTACTGATACTTCCTTCTGCCTTGGAGACCTCTCCCTTTCCCTCTCTACTTCCTGCTCTCCTTCTGGCCTAGGGCCTAAATGGCCAAGTGCCTCCTCCAACAACTGTCGTAACTGCAAACCATCCATTCCTGGCTGCACTGAATTTGGACCTCTTTCATCTGAATGATTTTGAGATCCCTGTTCTTCCTCACGTTCTGATTCGTGGGAACTTTGTGATGGAGTACTTTCATGGGTGGCCCTACGGCCACCACCCCCTCGGCCAGTGCCACGGCCACGACCTCTAACCGGAGGCATGCTCCTGCGTGACATTAGAGAGGAACATGTCAAATCAAGAGTTAAGCACATAGGTTAGCTTAATGGGCACAATTAACCTAGAGTACCCAGAGTTGAAAACCTTTGCTCTGATACCAATAGTGTAATGCCCTGCCGAGTAAACCCCAAAGGACAACAAAACACTGGACATTTTTTTTTTGTTTGATAGTGTAACATTATATAAGATGGAAACGTACAATCTTAACATGAAACGTAATTATGCATTTGCAACGCTATCTACATCCTCTGGGGTACAATGAATAGTCATTACAAACATAGAACTTTTATCTAGATGAAAGCAAAAGAGAAACATAAGGATAACATACATTCATCCATAATTATAAGAGAGATAGAAAATTTTATTAAGATTCAATTCATAGTTTCATGTTACATTTGTGGAGCATATTTCCACAGATAATAACATCAAAGATACAATAGAAACATTAAATAGAGATTCCCTTATATCATGGGGAAGATTACATTGAGTACATAAATGAGGTTTATGGTACCAAAAGGAAGGGAATTCTTCATCCAAGATAAACTCTAGAATTCTACATTCGCATCTGTCTCACGAACACATCCTGGGAACCCAATGGGTGCATAGCACATTCCACCCAACCATGTGGACCCGAAGGTCCACCCCCCATGCTAGGAAATGACAAGAAAGGGTCCACATCCAACAAGATCAAGTAAACAAGACTAACATCAACACTGACATAGAACAATCATCCCATCGTACATCGACAAGCACATTGACAAGTACATCAACACTTACATCAAGTGGTACATCGACAGGTACATCATCATGTACATCAACAAGTACATCAATAAGTATATCAAAAGTACATAAACAAGTACATCAATAAATACATCAATAAGTACATCAACAAGTACATCAAAAGTACATCGAAAGGTACATCAATAAGTACATCAATAAGTACATCAACACTTCCAGAGGCTACCAAGCAAGGAAGAGTAAACGGATACTGTGGGAGAGTGTCATCGCATGGCCTTACATGGATTATCTAGGCAACCTATCACAAGGTACTGCCTCCATCTATGGTTATCCAGGCAGCCTATCTCAAGGCACCGCTCCATAGGGTGACTCATGCGGAACCACTTACCTTTCGTGAGGACAAGGTAGTGATCTTACCAACCAGGTATTCTCATCCCATCCTTAGTCTGTGAAAGCACTAACGGTATGGGTGAGGCACATCATTAATCTTGTTTAATTTTTTAGCTACCCAAACCCACTAGTTTATTAATTATATTATCACTTGTTTAGGAAACTCTTCTATGGGTTACCCTAACAGCCCCTTTGTGCGCTGGCCCCCATGAAGAGCCACCCTCCCCAACAGTTCCACAACAAAGCTCACAACCACAAGGGTGTACCAAACATAAAAGCCATAAAATGAAAACACAGGCCGAATGGCGCATCATCATAATCACCACCAAAATGTAGAGATCGGACGGGCTTACGAGCTCGAAATAAAATAAAATCACAATCAATGGAATCCAGGTGCATTCATGAGAATATTCAACACACATAAAGGAGTTCCTTTGCCTCTGGAAGTCTAACTACATAACGCCCATGGCTATCAAAAGGAAGTAACTTAAACATTTGGGTTCCCATCATATCCAAAATATATCTAGACATAAAATTACCCCCAAAGTGCAATTAAATAAGAGGGAAAATATGAACAACAAAGAATCACTATTATGCATAAAGAATCAATACCAAAGAGTATACAAATTAACTAAATAACAATCTAACATGTACAAAATAAGTTATAAATATCTTTTCACTTATACGTAAACATAATCCAACCCTACTCAAGATAGTGTAAAGAAACATTAAATGATTAACCATAATTAAGTGCATTTTAGATCATAACGTCCTTAAAGTGAGTAAGCCCTAGAATATGGTATACATTTAATTACTTTTAAACTAAATAACTATAATTAAAAATTTACTATCCTCGTTAGCTAATTCTAATTTTAATTCCAATCTGAAACTTTTATCATAATTACAATCCAGTAAAAGAAATTGTAAATAATTTTAACTTAAATAATATGAAATTAATTCTAATTAAAAATTTACTGTCCTCCTTAGCTAATTCTAATTTTAATTCCAATCTGAAAACTTTTATCATAATTACAATCCAGTAAAAGAAATTGTAAATAATTTTAACTTAAATAATATGAAATTAATTCTAATTAAAAATTTATTGTCCACCTTAGCTAATTCTAATTTTAATTCCAATCTAAAAACTTTTATCATAATTACAATCCAGTAAAAAAAATTGTAAATAATTTTAACTTAAATAATATGAAATTAATTCT
>VDFB02355686.1:0-15139 GCA_007258455.2 Sequoia sempervirens | reverse complement strand
TATTAATATTTAATTATATTGATTAAATATTAATTATTTAATGTTTATATTATAAAGTTATAATTTTAAATTATAACTTAAGTGATTGCCTTGAGGGGTGCGCCCATCATCAGAAGGGGCCAGTTTCACATTTGATTTAAATTAAAATATTCAGCTGAGAACTATGGAGAATTAAAAAGATTAAAATATGAATATTTTAATGAAAACCCTATTCTTAAGGAAATCGCACTTTTCAGCCTTAAGAGGGTTTTGCATTGGGATTGGTGCCATTATGTGATTATTGAGTTTTGAAAACTGATCAATTTTGGTCTGAGCCTGAGACTTAGGGTTTCATGTTCGTTTGCCTTGGGGAACGAGCCATCTCCAACGGAAAGCAATTCAGAGAGTGTGGAATACCACTTGATTTATTGCCACAGAGGTTTTCTTATACAGAGGAAACTATAGAGCATCAGAGAAAATCCATACCTTCAGTTATTTGCAGTTATTCGTATCCAGACACCATCTATTGCTTTTGGCGCACCTTATTCAGAGATTTGTCATTGTTGTGAGTGAAGTCCGTACAGTATTGAAGGCAGATCTGACAGGCCGTACTGTACCAGCAGGCCGTACCTCATGAAGAGCCATCCTCATCAAAATAAAATCAACGCCTTTATCTAATGCTACCAGTTTGCTCTGAAGGAGGCGCCTATATCAGCTGATGAAATTGTGCATGCCAGAGGGAAGGAAAGAGATCATATTTATTTCTGCTGTACTGATTTGTACCTTCAGCCGTACCAGCAAATCAGGTTCTTTTCCCAATAAAAATTCCTCTTTTATACATTGTTTCCTTCTGGGTATTATTGTAATCACTTGAAAAGTTGAATAAAGGATACTGGCGTAGTTATTGTTGCATTTCCAGAGATCTTTGATTTTTAGTGAATTTATTAGCATTTATTGTCAAAATCGTACCTTCTCATTATTGCTTCAAAAACACAAAAAAATCTCAAAAACCTAAAACGCCGAAGAAACTTGAAATATCGATCATCATGAGGGAAAACCAGGGTCTCTACAAATCTATTGACCCTTTACGAAAGGTGAAGAATGCATAATTTCTTTGTGAGATTTTAGAAGTTGTGGCTGAGTTGGGTGAAACCAATGTGTTGCAGGTCATTATAGACAATGCACCAAATTATGCTTTTGTAGATGTACTTCTAAGGCTCCCATCCCTTTTATGAACTACTTATTTGGCTCATTACCTTGACTTGATAAAGGAGGATCTTGGCAAACTCTCCTAGGTCAAACCAATTGTGGATCATGTGTAATGCCCCTTAATTTATAAAATTAACAATCAATTTAAAATTTAAATTTTGAGATTGGCATGTATAAAGTTTGGTTGATTAATCTGTCTTTTATGATAACGTGGCAATATTTCATTATTGATATTATGATTGATGAATTGTTACTATTTTTAATTAATTAATCATATTTATTAGTGAATTTAATAATAGAATTATGAGCATGTATGTGCCATGGACACAATATTGTTGAAGCCCCATATGTTTGTATTTTGCAAGGTGGAAAGGAGAACTTCAAGTGGATGCACTAGTAGCATTGGTATGAGAAGAAGGCCAGCAATTCTAGAATGCACGGTAGAAGCATGGTGGATTGGAATCATCGATTGGCATACATTGGGAAGATGAAAAATGATTTGATAACCTTATTTGTAGAAGTGTTTGGCATGGTCAAATGCTTCCTTAGCCTTTGGTGTGGTCCATGGGTGATTTCTTGTTAGTTTTCACTTGCCACATTGGTTATTATTATTCCTTGATGTTTAGTGGCCCATCTAGGGGATAATAGGTTGATTGAACATTTAGGAGGGATTAGGATACAAGTTGACGTCACATTATATGACAATTATTATTACCATAAATATGACACTATCTATATTTTAAAAGGGACCTTAACCAGGGACTTAATCTCCCTCAGTCAAATAAAATTTGGAGTCCAATTATTCTTTGAATAAACATTTAAACAAAATAATAATATTACTACAAGAAAAAAATACACACACAAAGGTATTCATATGGTATCGATATTTATAGTGATTATTATTATATGCAATTAGTGGGTATTTTGGGTATAGCCAAAAGTTTGTGCAGAATAAATTAAATGCCCTATCAACTATGGATAGAATAATCCATGGGATCTTATTACTAAAATAATAATAATATTTTAAAGAGAACCTAAAAGAACCCTCCTTAGGATGGATTGTTAGAAATGAATGAAAGCATTCATGAATAAATTTAGGTTGCCTAAGGATAAATATAAAGATAACTTTTGTTGATAAGCTAAAATGGATGGTAACTGATCGAAGTATAATTATAGAATGCTAGCTATATAACTAGCCATAGTATTGAATGGCGGCTAATTAATTGGGTAAATATAATATTTAGTGAAAATATTATATGTTAATAAAAGGACATACTAGATGAATATCCATATATATTTTAGATGTTTACATAGAAATAAATGTATGATATATATTAAGTTCATCAGTGGTGATGTAAAGGTAAGTGGGTGGTTCACAACTTAAAAGTGACAAAAGTCCAATGTCCAAGACTACTCATTAATGGGGCAACATGATAGTAGGATTTTAATTGTAGGCATGTATAATGTTTTTAACTTCCCATCATTAAATGATGCCATATGTGCATAATGTCCCCAATTATCCTAAGCAAAAAAAGAAAAAGAAAATGTATGAAATATATTATTGTTATGATACATTATATTGCCATTTCCAATAATTGTCTTAGAAAATTAAAGGATTTATAATAGACCCACGTTTCACAATGTTTAGGGTGCCAAAGAAATTATTATAAAATGGGATTACAGTCTTATAGAATATATAGACAGGTACCTATTAAGAACATGGACGGTGAAGATACACAAAAGATGGACAAACTTACGAAACAAGGATCATAAAGGTCAATCATATAAAGTATGATCACATAAATTATATGAATCAAGATAATGGCAATACATGGGTGATATTTTAAAATCCTATGTGCATATAATTAACCACATGATAGCAATACTTGTTTAAAAGTGAAATAAACTATAGTCAATAAGAATTTATAAGTTTTGAATTTTATACGTATCAAATAGTTATACTTTGGAGTTTACATGGTATGCCACCTTCATGATAAATAAAAATAACATGTAAATTAAGGGTGCAAGACTTGAACTTGTGACAACCCAAAGATTGGATGTCTTACATAAGATCATTGAATAACTCTTACATAAGATCATCAAATAACTCTGACATAAGATCATCAAACAACTATATCTGCTACTTAGATATTTGTTTTATCTCTTTTGCTTTACTAGAGTAAGTTGTGGCATTGCTCATCACTAAATTTTAAACTTCGAGAGTTTTTTCAAGGATTGAAAACATTGGCATCACAAGAGCCACCATAGAATAGAAGCAAGGAACTGTACTGAGATTTATTTCCTCACATTTGGCATCACTAATGTTTGAAGTAAAGTTTTATCTGCATATATAGATACATTAATATATAGAAGCATAAACACGAGCTTACTAAATATATTATAAAGAAGGATTTGTGTTGAGCTTGTTCAAGAAAGCATATAATAAAGAAAATTGCAGCAGCAGATGCTGCCACTTTTCCTTTTATGTGTTTACCTGGAGGGTGCACCCCAAACCAAAAAACGCCAATCATGGATGTGATGGAGGAGCTACCGCAACTACAATAGGGAATTCAGCTGGTTTATGAACAAAAAGAAGAATCAGCATGCTTTTGCAAGGACCTAGTCAAGTAAATTAAAGGCTCCACGCCAGTTCACAAGGGCAAGTTCTCAAAAATAGCAAGCCCAATCACCCTTCTTGACTTGTAGAAGGGCAACTACACAAAATTGGTGAAACGCCAAAAGATGGAATCAAGGATTCAATTTAACCATGTAGAGTGGAAGTTTCAAGTTTTGCAAGGTCTTTCAACAAAGGCAAGCACCGAAGAACCAATATGCTTGGATCACCTACTTCCAACCCCAACCTTAGTGATTCTGTAAATTGTTTAAAGATATCTTTATTGCTTTTTTTGTTGATTTCCTTTGTGTAAAGGAGTTACGTTTTCTTCTTGCATTTTGCAAAGCTAACTAGGACGCTTCAAAGTTTGTATTAGTTTTTTGTATTCTTAGTTATCAACAAAGTGGTAGGAGCAAAATCTTTCCCCTTGTTTGATTCTCCAGGTCTGTAGCAATGGAGTTTAAGCCTTCCTCAAACCATCAAATCCTAGTAAGCACCTACCTACCACAATTTGTCTTTCGTGTCCTCTTAACGTCGGTCATTTTTATTGTTCTTGTATTTCTTCTCTTAACATTTTTATTTCATCACCTAATCATTGTTCTCCTTAAGTCACTCCCCACTGTCCTTCCTACCTTGATGGCTTGCAACCTAGCACAAACCTCCCTTATCTCTCCAAGAACCTCTTACTGGTTATGATCTTGTTAGTCCTCTTAACCATGGCCTTGTTGGTTCATCACCTTCCCTTAATGGTGTGGTTCCCCATGCTCTTGGCCCACACCTAAACCTTTCTCGTCCCTTACCTATCATTTTTTCTAGCAAGGTCTCTCCTTGTGGAGCTGTGGATGTAAACCTCTACTACCATTGAACCCAAGAACCATTAACTTTTCTTCTTAAATTATTTGTGATTGGGAAGATAAATTAATTATCAACCTCCTCAATATTCATATTGAGACCCCAACTTGGAAATTTCTTAAAAGGGGCTTGGGCTTTGCAATTACCTCGACTACTATACCTCAGTTAGACCTTTTAATTGAAATTGAAAATGTCGTGAAATCATTACTTGATGACACAACTAATGAGCTCAAACAAGACTATGCAATCACTTTAAGGTATGCCAAACCCCCTAAATGTAACTTCTCTAAATTTGGGCTTGTTGCCTTCAAGAAACTAGAAAAAAATGAAAGTGTTGTCATCACTAAAGCCAACAAAGGCAACATTAAAGTCATCTTGAACAAAGTAACCATGTCACCAACATGCTTGACCACCTTACCAATAGTGGAAGATACACAACCCTTTTTTGCAATCCTATCGCCTAGATCTTAAAAATAATTAAAATGCCACTACCCATTCTTCTTTTGACAACATCATCAAGAAGCGACTCATGTTGAATAAATAAGTCAACCCCCACATTTATGACACGTCAAAAATTCACAAGGCCAACATTCTTGTAAAGCCTATTGTGGACACCATCAACTCCTTGACCTACAAACTAGCAGCCCACCTTGCCAAGATCATCTCATTGCTAGCAGGGCAGCTAGCTCTTTAATTAAGGATTCCACAAGTGTCATTGAATCCATTGAGGCTAAAAAGTTAGAATCTAATCACATCTTAGCTAGCTTTGATGTTGTGTCCTTGTTTACCAAAGGGGGGAAACATCTCCTTGGGAACATCCCTTCGGAGGGAAACATAAGACCAAGGTGTCCCTGATATCTTTGTGATATCCTTGGTATGTCATGACATCCCTTGAAGATTGCCACTGTTCAATAATGTTAAAAAACACTTACAATCTTAAAAGATTTAAAAACCCTAAAGGTTTGCAGGGACTCAACAAGGCCCCCCAATATAAAAAACATTTTGTTCCTATTTGCCTTGGCCTACAATCATTTTATTGCTTTCATTTTGTAATGTCCCTTGTAGAGTTACTTTAAATTTTGACTTCAATCTTATAGATTAAGATATCAAAATATGCCAAAGAACCAATATTTTTAAGAGGTGTAAATGATTATAAACCTCTGCTATGCACTTACGATTTACTTAAAGAGCAACTATAATTTTAATTGATTAATACTAGTCCTGATTATTGGACACTTATATATTAATAGGAGAAGGTATTATGATGCCACGTTTCTGATATGAATTCTGAATCATGAAGTCTGATTTGATTAGTGGTTCAAAAATGGAAAATTGACAAGAGAATGTAATCGCTGTCTCTGATTTATTACTTTAAAATCATGCGTTTGAATGTGTGAGAGGCTTAGACCTCTATCTGATCACTGTCCTTGATTTGATCTTTATATTCCTTGGTGCTATATCTGAATAATGACCGATTGCTCATGCGTCCATTAGCCTTGCCATGGGTGATTGATATGCACCCTCACTTGGCTGGTCGTAGGCTCTTGAGAGCACTCAATCTCAGTTTGAGAATAATAATTTTGCAATCTTCTAATCTCCCTTGGAAGAACTACGAACCTCCTCAAATAGATTTCAAATGGGCATGATCCGAGGAGTTGTATCTTGCAAACATGTCTCTTCCATGCAAATTAATTAATCATAATTTAATACCATTAACTAATTAATTAATGCTTGATCGAACTGATTGCCTTTCTTCAAGTAGCGATAACCGTATTAATGCTTTCACGTCAAAGGAATTCCATTGGACGAAGCCATCTACTTGTACAATTTGTTTAAAAATCGACTGGGGTTATTACAATCTCCCCTCCTTGGAATTGCTTGCCCACAAGCACTCTTAGGTTAGGATGTTGGAGGACTTGCTCATTCTCCCACGTAGTGTCTTCCATAGGTAAATCCTTCCATTTGATAAGGTATTCTTTGATGACCCTATTCCTCAACCTTTTCTCCCTTATGTCTATATCTTCATCGGGAACCAAGACCAACTTGTCTTCTTCATTCAAGGGTGGAAGTTCAGTGGAGGTGGTAACCTGTTGTCCTAGAGCCTTTTTGAGGCATGACACATGGAATACATTATGTATTTTGCTGCTTTCCGGAAGTTCTAGTTCATATGCCACTTCTCCTATTCGCTTAATTACCTTATAAGGTCCATAGAATAGGGGCTTCAACTTCGGCACCACTCTTCTTCAAGGATGATTGTCGGTATGTTTCTAGGCAGAGGCAAACCAAATCCCCAATCTCAAAATTTCACTCAATCCGGTGTTTATCCGCATAGATCCTTTGTTGATTTTGGGTGTGTTGTAAATTATTCTTAAGGAACTTAAGAATATCTTGGCATTCTTGGACCCATTCTTTGGCCTTGGGTGCCTTACTTTCTCCAAATGCCATATCTAAGAATGATGACACATCATATCCATATAATGCTTTGAATGGTGTCATTCCAATTGACATGTGATAAGTACTGCTATAACAGTATTCTCCCAAATGAAGCCACTTAATCCATGTCCTCTATTGGCTTGCCACATAGTTAGAGAATAACCTTCCACCCATTTATTGACAATTTTGGTTTGCCCGTCCGTTTGCGGGTGGTAGCTGGTACTGGGCGTTGACTCCGTGCTTGATAGTTTGAATAATTGTCCAAAAGATACTAAGAAATCTGCTATCACAATCACTCACTATGTTTTTGGGAAGTCCATGAAACCTAAATATTTCCTTGAAGAACAATCCCACAACTTATGGTGCTTTGTACTCGGAAGGGATTGTGAAAAAGTGGGCATACTTGGTTAGCCGATCGACAACCACAAAAATACAATCTCTACCATGGACCTTAGGGAGTTCGGTGATTAAGTCCATTGAGATGCCCTCCCATTTTTGCTCTGAAATGGGAAGAGGTTGTAATAATCCTGCTAGGAAGGTATGTTCCACCTTATTTTGTTGACACGTAGTAAATTCCTGAACAAAGCGGAGGACATCATTTTTGAGGCCCTTCCAAGAGAACCTTTCTCTAACTTGCTTGTAGGTCTTAAAGTAACCCAGGTGTCCCGCCAATGGTGTCTCATAAATAGCCCTCAAGATCTTCCCCTTTAGCTTTGATTCAAGTAGTAGGTATATCCGATTTTTGTAATAAATGATGTAGTCCACTACCTTGTATTGGTCATCTTGAACTCGTCCCTCCATTAGTTCACATGCAAAAGTGTTTTATGAATATTCTACTAGTAGATGTGCTTTCCAATCGTTTGAGATTTTGGATAATGAGCAAATGGTTGGTTTCTGAGATAGGGCATCAGCCACCACATTCCATTTTCCTTTTATATACTCAATAACAAAATCCTAGGCTTGGATCTTACTAACCCATTTTTGTTGTCGTTCATTAAGGTCTTTTTGCTCCAAGAAGTATTTCAAACTATTATGATTTGTTTGTACTACAAACTCCTCACCAACTAGATATTGTTGAAACTTGGTCAATGCATGCATTATGGCAAGCATCTCCTTGTCGTATATAGAGTACAATCTTTCATTGTCTTTCAATTTCCTACTTTTGAAAGTGATAGGGTGACCATTTTGCATCAAGACTACCCCAATTCCTTCTCCTAATTGATCACATTCTAGTACAAAGGGCTGATTGAAATTTGGTAGGGCTAGAACTGGACAAGTGCTCATGATCTCCTTCAACTTATCAAACACCCATTGTGCCTCATTTTTCCATTTAAATGCTCCCTTCTTGGTTAGACTTGTTAAGGGGGACCCAAGTTGGGAAAACCCTTTAACAAACCTTCTATAATAACTACACAACCCATAGAAACCACATAATTTTGTGAGGGTCTTTGGTGGGGGCCAATCTAGAATGGCTTGAATCTTCTCTTGGTGCACTTGAACTCCTTTTGCACTAATGATGTGGCCCAAGTATAGAATTTTGGTCATACCAAACTCACATTTAGATGCTTTGGCATATAACAATTGTGCTTGCATGATTCCCAAAACTTCATCCAAGTGCTTTAAATGATCTTCCCATGTCTTACTATATATAAGTATGTCATCAAAGAACACGAGCAAAAATTTTCACAGCTGCTTATTAAATATGTCATTCATACAAGATTGAAATCTGGCTTGTGCATTGGTCAAGCTGAAAGGAGATACCAAAAACTCATAATGGCCAAAATGACAACGAAAAGCGGTCTTTTGGGTGTTTTGTCCTCGAACTCCTATTTGGTGGTAGCCCGGCCTTAGTCAATCTTTGAGAAATAAACCACCCCATGCAATTCATCCAATAGTTCATCGATCCTCGGAATAGGATACCGATTTTTTATTTTTTTCTTGTTTAAGGATCGATAGTCAATGCACATTCGGAGAGTTCCATCCTTTTTCTTTACCAACACCACGGAAGATGTAAATGGACTCGAGTTAGGACGTATATGTCCCATTTCTAATAACTCCTTGATACATTTCTCAATTTCATTCTTAAATTTCTTGGGGTGCCAGTATGGTGTGGTGATGATAGGCTTTGCACCTTCTGCTAACTCGATGGTGTGTTCAAATCCTCTATTTGGTGGCCTCCTCGGCCGTATGTCCCCAAAGACTAGACTATGCTTATCCAAGATTGGTTGTAAGTCATCATGATGATACTTAGGTTTGTTGCTCAATGATTTGGAGGAAACAAGACATTGCGCGGCCCAAGCTATGTCTCCATGCCTAAATATGCTCTCCATCCTTTTGGTTGATACCATTCGAGGAGCTCCATTGAATAGTCCCCTAAATACCACTTTCCTACCATTCTCCTTGAACTTGAACTCCATTGTTTGAAAGTTTTGTGAGTACTTACCAATTGACATCATCCATTAGATACCAAGTATAGTGTTGGTATCACCCAACTCCACAACGTAAAAATCATCAGTGACTGTGTAGTCACCAATTGTAAATTTCAATTTTGGTACCTTTGTTGAACAAGACATTTGGTAGCAATCTGCCACCATCACACTAAACCCTTCATGTTCAACTATTTGAAGTCCTTTCTTGGCGACCAAGGCTGAATCGATAAAGTTATGATTAGCTTCGCTATCAATTAGCACTGTTATCGTTTGTCCTTGCAATACACCACAAACTTTAAAGGAGTTAAATCTTGGAGTTCCGATCATAATGGCAATTACACCACCTTTTTCTTCTTTAGGTGGAGACTCATTTACCTTTCGTGGATCTTCCTCCGTTTCATCTTGCTTGCTACTTAGATCAGCTTTATCTTCATCATCACTATCGGGCACAACCTCATATAATGAACCTTCCCCTTGCCAAGGCTGTTGAACACCTAGAATACTGAGAGGGGGAGGTGTTAGTATTCTCTTAAACCATTCAAACATTAAACATCCAATCACCAAAGCATATTCAAATGTAATAAAGAAAGAAAGCATGAAACATTAACACCACATAACACATGAACACCAAGATTTTTACGCGGAAAACCCAAAATGGGAAAAACCATGGTAAGGATTAACTCACAATATATTATAACCAGTTATAGTATATTTGTAGAAGTGCTCACTGCAGGTAGACTCACTGTCCACAGAGAAAAAGATAGAAGAGAGATTGTGGCTCACAACCTATTTTGAACTATTACAATTGCATCTGTCATATGCATGAAATATAGTTCCAATGAATCTCAATAAACTGACTTTACACACTTCATCTTATTCAGATTCAACACATTGCTTTATTTTGCATTCACACAACTCTAATCTTCAACTCAACATTCACAACTTAACTTCGCACATCTCTGATCAAATTCGCATCACATACATGTAGAACATTCGCAACATACATACATACATCAAAATACCGAAAAAGATCTTGCATATATATCCGCATCAACTCTAACATCAATTAGGTCGGCCTAATTAGATATAGCACCCAAAGTATAACTTGTCGGCTCCAAAACTTTCATACATATCTCGCGCCAAGATACAAAACTCAAAACAACTTAAAATAGGTCGGCATGGACCTATAATAGATCCCACATAAGACCGCATACTTATTTAACCTTCGCACAACATCAAACATATTAGTTCAACATAGCATAAGACCTAAAAACAAAAACCTCCAACTATGTATCCACATCTCAACACGTGGACCTCAAAACTCAATGCCAACTGGAATCCATACTCTACTGCCATCTACCAACTTATCCTCAAAAGCGCAAAGCCAAAAACTAATCCGTGGAGAAGTGCAAAATCTCCCATACAACTACACTGTACAAAAAGTAACTATGATTTTGCTACGCCAAACTCTGTTACTCATAACTTTCAATCCACTTGTCAGAACATGATGAAATCTTGGAATTAGATACAACTAACATCTAGTAAAATAATGTTAGCAACGCAGAGTGAAACCTTCATTTGCAGAATGGTGCAAACCCAAACACAGATGCTTTGTTACCCTGAATTAACTGAATTGACACTTAGTCAATTTCCCACACAACTTACTTTTCCAGATCAAACCATCTTGCAAAGATGTCTTCCTCAACAACTCAAAAACTTGTTATAACTGATCAAAATGGTTTGCAACTAAAGTCTTCACATAAGTTACAATGTTGACATCAATGACAACACTGCAATGCATCATTATATACCTTCCATGCTCACGTTGCCAAACAACATCATCAATGACATTCTTCAACAATCTCCCTAAACTTCCAACAAAGGCATCCATGTCCTAGTGCCCAGGGTTCTTTGCAAGTAAAACAAAGATTCTTCCTCAACTCTTGTCTAGTTTCTTCATCCATTTTGTTCTTCTTTGGCCATTCCCTTGGGAAAGGCTGCTTTGCTTTGTCTTTTTGGAATGATGATCCTTTTGATGGCATTTTATTTTTTGTCGCACTTGAGTCCATATCCCTAGCCTTCTTAATTGCTTCTCGAAGTGTACTAGGGTTGAGAGCTTTGGCCCAACCCCTTAGAGGATCCATTAGGCCATCCATAAATAAAACAACCAACCTTCTTTTGGAAAATGTCGGTGACCAATACAGAAAGTCTTTGGAAGTCCACAATATATTTATCAATGGTTCCCCATTGCTTTAGTCGTGCCAATTCTTTAAAGTGGAGCTCAGGATCCTTGTTGTCAAACCTCTCTATTAGCTACTCTGTGAATTCCACATATGAAGTAATTTGTTCATGGCCCATGGTGATCATGCCATGGTGCCACCATTCATGAGCCACCTCGTCTAGATGAAGGGCAGCATATTTGATTGCTTCATTTTGCAGCATTGGGTTGCGTTGGAAGTATGTCTCAACCTTTTGAACCCACGCCCGTGTTGTGGTCTTCCTTGAACCATCAAAGTATGGAAGCTAAGCTTACCAATTTTCCTCCTTAGATCATTGTAATGGTCTCTATTACCCTTGTTGGGAAAATGCTTCATTCTTAGGTCCATGTAGTCTCTTAGGGACATATCTATTTGTAGTCCTCCATCTATCCAATCTTGGCAGAATTGATCTTGTGAATCTACCAATGTAGGTTCATTGCCTTCTTGATGTTCCACTCTAGGTGGGAAAGGAGGTAACATGGGTCTCGAACTGTTTGTAGGAACACAATGATTTGGAGTTCTATTATTGATTGAATTGTCTTCATTGCCTCCACTATTGCCACCATGGTTGTTATTGTTATTTGTATTTATCATGACTTGAGTCAACATGTCCAATAATTGTGCTATTCGTTGTTGAGTAGTTCTTTGTTCTGCCATGAATTGATCCATACGGTCGGTGATATCTCCTCTATCTCCCATGTTTTTGCCTCAGTGTTCACTACTCCAAGATTTAGACCTATTAGGGCTGGTATTTAATGATGATTCTTGGTGGATACCCAAGATATCAGAAGTTGTTTTTCCTTCTGAAGCCCGAGCAGGTTCCCATTGTCTTCATATCTCCCTATTATAATATCTTCTCTCCCTCTCACTCATAAACCTTCACAGGCTGGCAGGTTTACCAGCTCTGATACCAATTGTAATGTCCCTTGTAGAGTTACTTTAAATTTTGACTTAAATCTTATAGATTAAGATATCAAAATATGCCAAAGAACCAATATTTTTAAGAAAAGGTGTAAATGATTATAAACCTCTGCTATGCACTTTCGATTTACTTAAACAACAACTATAATTTTAACCGATTAATACTAGTCTTAATTATTGGATACATATATTAATAGGAAAAGGTATTATGATGCCACATTTCTGAATATTGAAGTCTAATTTGATTAGTGGTTCAAAAATGGAAAATTGACAAGAGAATATAATCGTTGTCTTTGATTTATTACTCTAGAATCATACATTTGAATGTGTGAGAGGTTCAGACCTCTATCTGATCGCTATCCCTGATTTGATCTTTATGCTCCTGCAATTTCCTTCACATTGTATTTGAATAATGATTGATTGCTCATGCGTCCATTAGCCTTGCAATAGGTGATCAATATGCCACACTCATTTGGCTGGTCGTAGGCTCTTGAGAGCACTCCCGATTTGAGTTTGAGAATATAAATTTTGAAATCTTCTAATCTCACTTGGAAGAACTACGAACCTCCTCAAATAGATTTTGAATGGGCATGATGTGAGGAGTTGTATCTTGCAAACATGTCTCTTCCATGCAACTTAATTAATCATATTTTTAATACCATTAACTAATTAATTAATGCTTGATCGAACTGATTGCCTTGTCTTCAAGTAGCGATAACCTTATTAATGCTTTCACGTCCAAGGAATGCCTTTGGACGAAGCTGTCTACTTGTGTGATTTGTTTAAAAATCAAATGGGGTTATTACGCATTTGCATTTTCACATATATTTATTTTTTGCTTTGCAAGCAACAAAAGAGTTCAAGAAACTGAAAGCAAAAGAGAAGTAAAGGAAAATGAAAAAGGGAAAAATTAGAAGAAGGAAGAGAAGAAGGAGAAATAAAGTCTATAATATGCCCTTGTTTTCTTTTTTATGGTATTTAAAATACTTGTCCATACTTGAAAATGTTTTCTTGTTTTGTTTTCAAATCTTCAAAGTTAAAGTTGGGGCGAAGGGCCTAGCTCGATTGGCTAAAAGCATCCTGTTGCAAGCAAGAGGTCACAAGGTCTAGTCTCCCCCTCTGTCCCTATGGTACTGGAGGGCATGTCCTGCCAGCGTCACCGGTCAGATGAAAAAAGTTTACCAAGCGCACTGCAGTTTATAGGGGGAGCTACCCGATTCCTACAATCTAAAAAAAAAATCTTCAAAGTTAATGTTACAAACTTACATCATATTGAAGTTTTCCAACCCTCCAAAACTTACAAAATTACAAATTTCGACTTGTACAAACCTAATTGCAGAAATCGTGAAAAAATTGCGATTAATCATAGAGTTTCACGAGTTTTTCCCTAAAACAATCACAATTTTTTTAATAAATCAAATCAACATTCTTTTATCAAATTTTTCTTGCATAATCATTAAAAAATCATGATAAAAATACTGAAATCATGTGTAGTCACAAGTCACGTCATAGGTTCAAACATTTTTTACTTTGGCCCACGATTTTTTGGTATGAATAAGGTTTTACATGCATTTCCCAAGCTCCAACCCAAACATTCTCTATGGATTTCATTTGTTTTGTGTTTGCCATCTAATTTTCCCTCATGATTTCCAATCATTTGTGTGCCCTAATTTGCTTGTGGGGGATGGCTGCAATCAAACAACAAATCAGTCACTATTTTAATAAACTGCTGAATTCATCTGAAAATCCTCAATCAATCTTTGATGCGTTTATTAATATTTGGCAAAGCAATAATGGAAGGGGAAGGAGAGCGAGGGGTTGTCTATCGTGTTTCATTCTTATTTAAATATTTTAAAAATTAATCTAATGACATTTTTATTTGTAAATTTAAATATTTTCTAATTAATTAATTTTAATATAATAATATTAATGATATAATTTTAATAATATTATTAATAAATATATTGAAAATTAATATTATTCATATCTCAAGCCTCAAACTCATACCAGCTTCATACGAGGACTAGAAACTTACTCTTTGTTGCTTGTTTAATGTCATTTTATCTTGTTTGGAAACTTCTCGTGGCATTCATCAATATTCATTTTTTAGGTTAATTATTAGCTACATAGAGTTTAGTCTCTATGCCATTGAATAAATTTCAACTCCAAATGTTTCGTTTGTAGGTTAAGTGTTAGGATCTTATCTATTTTTAATATTATAGTTGAATGCCATAATGATTTTATTATTTTAATATTATATAATTATTAATCTTTGTTACCGCGTTCTTCTATTTTGCCCCCTGTACCTGGGTATGGTTTTGGTCCTGGTTCTTTGCTGGTCCTTCTTTGGGTTCTCCAAGGGTCCTTACCGGCTACTCAGGGTGCCCGGGAAGGACCTTGGCCAAACCTAGGCCAAACCAAGTTGAACCTAGGGGCACCCAAGG
>VDFB02355685.1:30324-120204 GCA_007258455.2 Sequoia sempervirens | reverse complement strand
GGGTTTAAGGTTGAGGGTAGAGGATTGAGGGTATAGAGTTGGGGGATTAGGGTTGAGGGTCCAATGTATAGGCTAGAGGGTATAAGAGTTGAGGGATTAGGGTTTGAGGGTTGAGGGTTGAGGGATTAAGGGTTGAGGGTTGAGGGATTAGGGTAGAGATTTTACTTGGGTTTATGGGTTTAAGGGTTGAGGGATTAGGGCTGAGGGATTAGGGTTGAGGGTAGAGGGTATTGGGTTGAGGGTAGAGGGTTTAAGGGTTTAGGGTTTAAGGTTTGAGGGTTGAGGGTTTAGGGTTTAGAGTTTAAGGGTTGAGGGTTTAGGGTTTAGGGTATTGGGTTGAGTGGGATAGAGGGTTGAGAGACCCCATTTATTAGACCTATTTTTTCAATACATTACCGATTTCACTGAATTGGAAAGCTAGGGGGCCCACTAGCTTGCCAATTCGGTAAAATTGGCAACCTAACTTGGCTTGTTTAAAAAATGGGTCCAAGAAATGAGGTCTCCTAGTGATGTAAATCACCGGGAGACCCCATATCTTGGACCCATGGTGAAATTGGCAACCTAACTTGGCCTGTTTGAAAAAATGGGTCCAAGAAATGGGGTCTCTCGATGATTTACATCACCAAGAGACCCCATTTCTTGGACCCATTTTTTCAAACAGACCACTACATTGCTAATTTCACCGAATTGGAATTCAATGTTTCTTTGACCGAATATGGGGGTGGACCTTTGAACAAGACCTTGTGGAAGATCCATGAGTCTAACCATGAGGCAATACTTGAGGCAATAAAGAGTACAACAGACCCAAATGGTTCATTGGATTAATTTGTAAGTATGCACATTGGTTCTTATTAAATTATACTTGTATGCAATATAATTTGTATGATACCAATGCTATGATGCAAATGCTATTATCTAATGTTTGTATCATGTATGTAGGTGATTGATGAAGTTATTAGACTTGAAAATGTAGCACACTTTATGTTTATAACTGTTGCAAAGGATATAGAGTTCAGTGGTATTTTATTTTTTTCTCAAAAATATGCAAAAAAAATGATGTAGGATATTCTCAACAGATTAGTAAACTAAGTGGAAGATTAAATTATGTTGTTTTTATAATAGGTTACAAGTTTCCAAAAGGCTGGAAAGTAATATTTTGGTTACGTTCTATTCATGAGAGGTTGTGTGCAATAGGTACCTTGGAACTCCCAATGAAGATGTATGATCATGAGTGACTAAGTTGAGAGATTGGCATACCTATCCTCAATGGAAGCATCAAGATTTATGCCTTGTTCTCGAGTTGGAACCAAATGGTGTGGATTTTTTGTCTGTAAGTTCCTTTCATCTATTTTCATTCCATTTCCATTTTGGATGCTCTTTCTTTTCCTTCTTTTACTTTTCCTATTTGTAAGTAAACTACTAAAAATTGATTGGTGTCTCCTTGTAGAAAATGTTGATTTATGAGCCATCCAAGAGAATCTCAGCCAAAAAAGCAATGCAACATCCTTATTTTGATAATCTTGACAAATCTTAATTCTGATTTGAAGCCATTATAAAAGAGTGTGTGAAGCTTAGCAAGGGAATACCAAGTTATTCATTTGAACTTAACCTCATCATGAGCACCTATGATGTAGACATTATAAGAGAATCTTTAATGTATGAGTGACATTGTAAAAGATTTATGAGAACATAGTACCTAAGGCATTGTGTCAACAAGTACAAGCACTTGGGTTTCAAAACAATGTATGAAGCATATTAGACAATTATAGCACAAACAAAAGAATTAGGACAACCAAATAAATGCCATTTTATTGTAAACATCATATTATTAATATAGTGAGTGTAATAACCATTGATGGTTACTGATCATTATTTTTATTCTTTTATTCTCTCCCTATTATTACTAGCACCAATTGACTAACTTATTATAAAAGCTTCATTTATTAAAAAAATCAACCTAATGATTATATATCAATATCAATATAGCATCTACAGTCTATTCACATAAGCATTTGTAATGATATTTACTCAAATTTTGAAATTTATTACTACCCTCAAACATTTGTTAGTTATGAGCATTCTATCTGAGGCATCGAGACCATGTAGGACCCCTCTACAACAAACTCTCTTGGTTTTTATTATCTCGGAGTCATTTTCTCGTGGTGTCCAGTTTTCACTTGATGGAAAAAGTGTCAAATGCAAGCGGTGTAAAGTTGCAAAGTGGGTGCAACTTTCGTTACGCAACTTCGATGTGACCAAATAAACTATTCCAACATGGATGGGTAATTTTATGCTAGAATGGTCCTCTTTCACACCCAAACATGTTGAATCACTCTGAGCTATGTTCAACCGAATTGACCCCTTAAGGGTCCAAAGTGCAAAAGGGAAACAATCTTTAACAAGCTATTACTTAGAAACTATGATGCTTACTAACACTATCCAAGCCTACAAGATCATGTTGAGCCTCTCTAAAATAACCTCTCTCAATTTTTATTTTTATTTTATCTTAGAGTCGTTTTCCTGTGGTGTCCAAGTTTTACTTGATGGAAAAAGTGTCAAATGCAAGCGATTGTAAAGTTGCAAAGTGGTGCAACTTTCATTTGCAACTCATGTGTGTGACTCGGCATTGAGATGGGTACATTTACACTGGAAGCATGGTCTGCACCCAAACACCGCGAGATCAATCGACTACGTTATTGGCTTGATGCCAAAGGTTAGTGCAAAAGGGAAGAAATATTTGTGAATATTACTCATAAATCACAACACTTATGAACACTATGTCTAATCCTATAGGATAACATTGGGCCCATATAAAATAACCTCTCTTGGTTTTTTCTATCTCGGAGTCGTTTTCCCATGGTGTCCAATTTTCACTTGATGGAAAAAGTGTCAAATGAAAGTAGTGTAAAGTTGCAAAGTGGTGCAAATTTCATTCTGCAACTCGTGTGACCAAAAAAATTATTACAACAAGTTCGGATGAGTATGTTTACGCTAGGAATGGTCCTATTTTACACCCAAACACACCGAATCGCTCCAAGCTACATTCAACTGACTCGATCCCTTAAGGGTCCAAAGTGTAAAAGGGAAGAAATCTTTAGTAGGCTATTACTCAGAAATCATGACACTTACGAATGCTTTGTCTAAGCCTACAAGATAATGTTGGGCCCCTCTCAATAACCTCTCTCAATTTTTTTTTTTTTTAGAGCCATTTTCTCATGGTGTCGTTTTCAATTGATGGAAAAAGTGTTAAATGCAAAGCAGTGTAAAAGTTACAAAGTGGTGCAACTTTCATGTTACAACTCGTGTGAGAAAAAAAATTGTTCCAACACGTCCGAATGGGTACATTTACGCTATGCATGTTCCTCTTTCACACCCAAACACATTGAATCTCTCTGAGCTACATTCAACCAGCTCAATCCCTTAAGGGTTCAAAGTGCAAAAGGGAAACGATCTTTGACAGGCTATTACTCGGAAACCGTGATGCTTACGAATGCTTTGTCTAAGTCTATAGGATCGTGTTGGGCCCTTGTATAATAACCTCTCTTAATTTTTTTTTATCTCAAAGTCATTTTCCCGTGGTGTCCAGCTTTCACTTGATGGAAAAAGTGTCAAATGCAAGTAGTGTAAAGTTGCAAAGTGACCTGCAACTTTTGTTCTACAACTCGTGTGGCCAAATGAATTGTTCCAACATGTCTAGATGGGTAAATTTATGCTAGCAATTGTCCTCTTTCGCACCCAAACATGTTGAATCACTCTGAACCATGTTCAACCAACTCAATCCCTTATGACGGCATGTCTAGCAAGCGTAATATTTTTTTTAATTATCCTCCTTGCCCTTACAATAATATACAACCAATTGTGAATGCGTACAATGGTGGAATTTGGAAACATTTTATTTTTCCTCAATTAACAACTTAGGTTGTGAAGCATTTTGTCATTTTCATTTGAATATTATGTTTTGCAAGTGTTGTGAAGATTATGTATCTTTTGCTTAATTGAGTTTTTCCAATCAAAAGATTAAATATATTGGAATCCTTTTATGAAACATCTCATGGAATACTAGTTGAAAATGTGTTTTTGGCTTTTACATAAAGCATTTGATGGAACTCTTTGAATTAAACTGAATTGAGATATGTAAGAACAAGGGAGCATTAGGAAATACATTGCTCAAGGATCTTAAATAAGCCTGCTTAACAAATTTGAAAAAGCATGATAAGCCCATGGTTGAAAATTTTGTAGTCATCAAAGTGGGTACTAATTCTATATTATATAGATCATAATTCTTCTTTATCTTTAAGATCTGCTAAGTTTGGAAATGGTTTCACCAAGATGTGAAGGGTGAATTTTTCTTTATTCAATTATGCCTATGTGGGTTCATTTGGCTTATCTCCCATTGCAATTTTGGGTGGATTATTGCTTTCAAAGTATTGGGAATGCTTTGCCTATTTCCTAGTTGGCAGTTGTCATTCTAGAAGGCTCATCTCTTGATATATATATATATTATATTAATTTTTAATCAATTATCAAATTAATAATCAGTGCATTTATTTACAATTAATCTTTTCTTTTCAATATGTGCAATTTTGTAATTTGTAACTTACTAGTATTCATAGAAATATTGAAGTATTTTAGTGCCTCATCAACTAATAAAGTTTTTTAGCATCAATCAATAAATATTCAAGAAAAACCATGAAGGATAGCAATGATCAATGCTAGGCCCTACCAATTAATAAGTATACATGTGAATAAATCAAGCGTACATGTGAATAAGGGACTTGCACAAGTACTCAAATACACGTAAGCCTTGAAGTATACACACAAATACATAGTATACGCAAATTAATACAAAGTATATGCATGAAAACATGTAAGTCGCAAAGTTTACGTTGGAATACACGTAAGTCACAAAGTGTACACGTAATTTGTAAAGTATACACTTGAATACACGTGACTCATATTTGTTGAACCGCGGATTTATAATGCAAATATGGACACCATCGATAAAAAAAAAATTTATTAACCAAATAGCCATGTAGGCATACATCAATATATGTTGATATAAGTATAAAATATATACAAAATAGCCATATAGGCTTACGAGAATTCCATATAGGCATACAAAAAAGGGCTCTGGAATCAAAATTCATTGCTCTCCATGATCTTGAAATAAACTCTTTCCCTTTGCTTGTCGATCAAATGGTGATAGGTATGCCACTTTTTTATTATGAGGTCGAGGAGTGATCCTAGTGCTCCTCCTAGGGTTTAATTCTTGGTCAAGCCTTATCTGTTACAATAACAAGTAAATACATTAATATATAGAAATTACATTATAAAAAATGATTTATTTAACAAAATAATCACTTATCGCCATTTGATGATCACTCTCCACGAGGAAAATATTCAAATACCCATGCTAAGGTGTGTTGAATTCCTATAGAAACCATCCAAATAGAAATTAAACTACAAATCAATAATTGTTTGATTTTTCACTAATTAACAACTATAACAACAAATGTAAATTGAAATTTAGTAATTTGCCTCATACCTCTACAAGGGGCATTGAGGAGTCTATAGCAAACAAAACACCAAGCTCCATTTCCCTATGAACATTTGGAGGTGTATCTGCTTCCAACATCTAAAAATAAAACAACAAATTATTCAATCACGAAAACTACAATAGTGATGCACATCATGGCTTATAATGTATGAGATAATGAACAAAATTTTGAGTACTTATTAAACTATATATTTCTAACTATCATTCTTACTATTTTCCCTATCCATAGTTTGTTCGAAAGCACCTATTTTTAGGCTTTTATCTATAGTAGCAAGGCGGTGAACCGTTTGATAAAATGCTTTGGTAGACATGTACGATAATTGTGGTAGCATAGAGAAGGTAGTGAGTAGTTTGAAAAAATGCCTCAAAGAAATGGGGTCTCATGGTGATGGAATGCCATTACAAACAAATGTGTCATGGAATTCCATCACCATGGGACCACATTTCTTCAAGGCATTTTTTCAAAATACTCACTACCTTGACTATGATATTGCTTACTATTATGCTTTGATAAAAAAATTCCAAGAATCCAGAGTTTACTAGAAAGCACCTATTTTAGGCTTTTAGCCATAGCAGAAAGGAAGTGAGTAGTTTGATAAAATGCTTTGGTAGACATGTATGCAAAATGTGGTAGCATAGAAAAGGTGGTGAGCTGTTTGAAAAAATGCCTCAAAGAAATGTGGTCTCGTGGTGATGGAATGGCATTCCATCACCATGAGACTATATTTCTTCGAGGAATTTTTTCAAACTACTCACTGCCTTGTCTATGCTATTGCTTACTATTATGCTTTGATAGATTTTTTCCAAGCATCCATAGTTTGTTGGATAGTACCTTTTTTAGGATTTTAGCCATAGTAGCAAGGAAGTTCAAGTAGTTTGATAAAATGCTTTGGTAGACATGTATGGAAAATGTGGTAGCATAGAAAAGAAAGTGAGCTATTTGAAAAAAATACCTCAAAGAAATGTGGTCTCATGGTGATGGAATGGCATTCCATCACCATGAGACCACATTTCTTTGAGGAATTTTTTCACACTACTCAATGCCTTATCTATATTATTGCTTACTATAATGCTTTGATATTTTTTTTCCAAGCATTCATAGTTTTTTAGAAAGCACCTAATTTAGGCTTTTACCCATAGCACCAAGGAAGTGAGTAGATTGATTAAATGTTTTGGTAGACGTGTATGGAAAATGTGGTAGCATAGAAAAGACAGTGAGTTGTTTCAAAAAATGCCTCAAGGAAATGTGGTCTCATGGTGATGGAATGGCATTCCATCACCATGAGACCACATTTCTTTGAGGCACTTTTTCAAACTACTCATCGCCTTGTCTATGCTATTGCTTACTATTATGCTTTGATAGATTTTTTCCAAGCATCCATAGTTTGTTGGAAAGCACCTTTTTTAGGCTTTTAGCCATAGCAAGGAAAGTTTGATAAAATGCTTTGGTAGACATGTATAGAAAATGTGGTAGCATAGAAAAGGTGGTGAGCTCTTTGAAAAATGCCTCTAAGAAATGTGGTCTCATGGTGATGGAATGGCATTCCATAACCATGAGACCACATTTCTTTGAGGAATTTTTTCAAACTACTCACTGCCTTGTCTATGTTATTGCTCAGTATTATCCTTTGATAGATTTTTTTCCAAGAACCCATAGTTTGTTGGAAAGCACCTATTTTTAGGCTTTTAGCCATAGCAGCAAGGAAGTGAACTATTTGATAAAATTATTTGGTAGACATTTGTATGGAAAATGTGGTAGCATAGAAAAAATGGTGAGCTGTTTGAAAAAATGTCTCAAAGAAATTGGGTCTTATGGTGATGGACATCACCATGAGACCACATTTCTTTGAGGCATTTTTTCAAACAACGCATTGCCTTGTCTATGCTATTGCTTACAATTATTCTTTCATATATTTCTTCAAAGCATCCATAGTATAGACAAGGTAGTGAACTGTTTGAAAAGACACCTCAATAAAAAGTAGTCTCATGGAATGCCATGACAATCAAATGCAATTGGCAGTTGCTCCTAGTTATTACTTATGCTATGTGAAGTAATTGCATCATTGCTTATATTGACTTTCTAAAAAACTATATTGTAACTTTGAAATTTTGTCATCTATCAACACCTAGTTATTAGTTATGGAATGTTAAGTAATGCTTTGAGTTTGAAAGATGTGCAATGCAATGTAATCAACAATATGAATATAAGCTACACAAATCTATTAAGTACAATTCATTAGTTAAACTCTTTATTCTATTACTTGCGTGAAGGTTTATCTAACTTCGTTGGAACTGAGATGTGTTCCTACAAAACCTCCAATATTAGCCTATTCAACATCCAAAATCAGATATTAGAATACCATTCATATAAAAATGCTATTAACATGTAATAAATTTATAATTATTTACTAGTTACATACCTCAACAGTAGATGTAGTGAAGTAATAAGAAGGTGCAGGGGTGGTGTATCTAGTATCAACACTGTGACCCTAAAATTTTATTAAAATCATAAAACTAAATTAGTTAATCTTGTATTTCAAAATTGGAATTTAATAAATTAAATTCAATGAACATGCTAACATTTACTTGAGTATCGATGTCATAAGCTTCATTCAAAATGTTAGCTACCCTCGCCATCTCCATAGCTGTAGACATATCCTGTGTAGCAACCTCTTGAGAGTCGGTGGGGTCATATGAACAAGTCAGCCCGCAAGCCTAACACAAATGGGATCGAAGCCCACCACTCAAATACTCCCCTAGATGGCGCTATAGTATAGGGTTGGCATGCTGGATGACACTCTGGGTCAAAGAGTTGATGGCTTGCAAAGTGTCTACCTCGACACTCTCCTTCATGATGGAAGGGATAATGATGTGCTCATGAGCCGACCTAGTGAGAGGTCATCTCGCTTGCCACCTAGGATCCTGTTGTGCACCGAGTCTATCTTGAGCTGACCCCCCGCCTCTCCCTTGGAAGTCCCTCATATCAAAATAATTTTGGATTTTGTTCAGGATGAACTCACAGTATAGTTTCCTCAGGAAATATTGTGGGACTTCACAATTGTTGCATGGTGGGTAATCAAAAACCATGTACCACCTATCCCAAAAAAAGTTCCTAATCTATTGGTCGTGGCACCAATGGATAGGAAACCTCTTTGCATTGAGGCCAAGATTTTGATTCGTGCATGGGTCGGTGAATAATGAACACAAATCTCATTTTGTAATTTTTAGATCTTTTACATCTTTATATGATAATTTATCCCAGTAAAAATTCTTAGCCGCATGCCTCCTATCTTGAAAACCACTTAATTTTCTATTGATTGCATCTACATGTTTTAACATTTATTTAAGTGAATTTTCAAGTGTTTTTCTTTCCATGGTTGAACCTACTAGATCATTCAAACTCGTGATTAACTCCTCAATTTTTTTTTTTATTGTTTTCAATTTCACCCATTAAATTTTGCTAACTGCCAGGAGGATGTTGAGGGATTGGTGGAGAAGATTGTTGTTGTGGTTTTTGAACTTGAGGATTTTGTTCATGTTGTTGTTCCTCTGGTTGTTGAGGATTTTTAGGAGGGTTTCCAGGATCATTATCATTTCCTACAAATTCAACAAATGAATATAAAAAACAACCTAAAACTAACAAATTCACAACAAAAAACAAACAATCCTTACCTCTTCGACCTCCCCGTTAACATGGCAACATACTGGCAACAAAATAGCAACAAATTGATGAAAAAATTGCAAGATCATCTCCTCCTAGAACACGAGTGCGCAAGAGAAGGGATTTTAGCCACGAGCAGCAGGAAAAATAGTCACAACACAAATGAATTTGATTTCCTTTTATTTTTTTTAATAGCTCATAATGTGAGCACATAATAGGCTCGATGCGGCTGAGCCTTTGGCTCGACACACCAAGCCATAATGTGAGTGTGTTATAATGCGCTTACATTATAGCCTATCAAAACTTTTTAAAAATTTGGCCACAATTTGGCCCCCTATCTTTTTGCACCCACCCCTATGTAGAATATTTGTCCACGTTCCAATGCATGAAAGTCTGATGTCCCTTGCTTATCTTTAGAGATACTTGTCACCTTATTGCACTTGCAAGTAGTCTTTCTATATCTACAATGTGGGTAGTATTTTGTGGGCTTTTGCCTCTTCTTGCTTCTTTTCACTTGGAAGGTGTCTAATTGTGTAGCCAAGTGGCTAATGATATCCTTCTTCATATTTGACAGAATATTGCTTGGCTCTATTCTAGAGACTCCATTGGGTGACTTGCTAATGGAAGATGTCATGACTCCTCTAACCTTCTTGGTAAAATACCTTGAATAGTTCTTGCATTCTTTGCAATTTTTCTCAAATGGTGTCTATGAGATATCTCCTGCCCCAAAGAGGTTAAGTGCATCCATGCAATCCTCATTAATCCATCTCAAGAATATCAACTTTAAGGACTCATCAGAGAGTCTATTTTGATGGGATTTCTTGAGGTAGAACTAAAACCTCTCCATATAATCTTCCAAGGATTCATCTTCCTTTTGTGACATCCTAAAGATGTCATCGCTCTTTCTATCTATTCCTTTGCAGTAATCTTGGTACTTTTCCAAGAACTTTATCGTCATGGAATTCTAATTTGGAACATCTCTTCCCAAACCCATAAACCATCTTAGAGCAACATCCTTTAGTGTTTTTGGAAACAATTTAAGCCCATGTACATTTGTGGTATAATCATAACTTTTTCATAGCACATAAAACTCAAAAAGGAAGGTATTTGGATCCTCCATGACCAACCCATAGAAGATAGGTAATGCTAAAGGGAGTATGTTCTTCAAATCAATTTCTCTCTCCAGGTTGGCAATGGGGAAATCAAAGGTTACATGCTCTGGTGGGTCTTCAACAGTTACATCAGCCATGATGCTGATGTGTATGTGGGAAGTATCCTCTGTATCTGGTGTGGGTAATGGTGTTAAGGATGATTCTTCTTTAGGAATACCCTAACTTTGTTCACTTTTTCCACTAGTATCCTCTAATTCTTTGTGTGATGTGGGGAGAAATCTTCCCAAAGCGTCATGTTGCCTCTGCATACAATGATTATGACTCTTTGGATCAAAAGTTCTTGCACATTGTTATTAAAGTGTGTTGTTGTTGGTGGGTTAAAACCTAGTTACCCTAATGCTAAAATTATAAAAAAAAAAACTATTAAAGCTTGAAATTACATAGGAAAATCCTAAACATAGCACCATCCCTGGCAATGGCACTAAAAATGTAAGGAATTTCTAATGTTCAATCAACTTGGTGTTCATGAGTGGAAACACAGTTCAGAGGACAAGTTCCTAACTGAATAGTTCACCAAACCCTCACAAAGGCTTTATTAAATTATCAACCAAAGCTTGTAAGCTTTTGATAGTGTTGGCACTATATGTGCATTCAAGGACCCTAACTACACCCTAGAATGAAACATAGTTGGCCACATATGTAATGAAAACAATAAAGGCTAGAAAGGAAAACAAACTATCAAATTGCAAAACAGGGGAAATAACATGAATCTATTACTTATGCTACGAGTATCTTTTGCTTAATGTTGTAACTACTGACTACTAAATTTGAACTTGCATCTAACCAACACTATTGAATTCTAACTCCTAACTTCTCTGAAGATTAACTCAACATAATGTTACAGAATGTAATTCATGCTATAGTACATCATTCATGGAATTCACATACATATAAGTGAGAATTCAGATAAATGGATACAACAATATAACATCTAATCTAATGTAGAAAATAGGATGGGTTGGTAGTACCTTGAGTGGCCCTTGCTCGAGTTGTTGTGCCCATAGGAGATATCAAATACACACTAATGATCAACAAATCATGATAGTAACTAAACTATTTTATTGCATAAGAACTAAACTTATTATAGTCTAACAAGAATCTTCAGAATATTTCCCATTCAGAGATTCATATCCACTATAACTAAATAATAGAAAACTAACAACAATGAAGTATTTTCTGGTAAAACAATCCAAAAACTAGAACTAAAAAACTCGATTTGTTCCTCAATCACCAATCCAAATATATAGGAGTGAGAGGAGTTTTATTCACACAAGGACTAAAAATAGAACATAAATGCATACGTCCAATCTCCCTCAAGAATAGGGAGATGACTAGTCTATGTAATCGATAACCATAATTGAAAAAGACAGAAGAACATAATTCAAACTATAACTCTGACTTAACGTTATGACAAAGGCATGCTCTATGCAAACTATCACATCTTTAAGCTTTCCAAATCATAGTAGAATCCTTCTTCTTGTCATCTTATTTGGTGTTGTGATGACTCACAATTTACCATTCAATGGTTATCTTCATTCCTTCCTAAAATTGTCACATTTCAAGCATTTTGGCTTCTCCCCTGCAACTAGCTACATGCTGTAAATCCAGTTGTTGCGGGCTACAGTTCCTCTTAGCTAAAAATGGTTGGTTTCATCCTAAAGCATATACATCGTTAACAATCATAAATCAAGCATAGAATCATATTTAATTTTATGAACATTCATACATTCACACATACAAATACCATCATATCATAATTACATCTCCATGTATACTAAATTCTGGTTTAAGATGCATGAAAGACATAAAAGATGTATAAGTCTCAATATTGTCTGTGAACTTGGTAGGTTGAAATGATAAAATTCATGAACTTAATGGAAGAAAACTAGCTATTATCTAAGCTCATCACTTAACATTCCTTTCCATATAAACATGTTGCTAGAAAATGCCTCTTTGTTTTATTTCCCCTTCTCTATTTTTCTCTTCTTGTGTGTTTGTTTTGTGTTCAAGTCTATGTGTGTGTTTGTAATGTGTTTTATTTTTTATGTGTTTATATGTTTTTAGGCTTTAGAATTTTATTGAAATATCAATTTTATAGGTTTATTTTGTTTTAAATTTATTCATTGTGCAATATTATTATTTTCTAATGTATTTGTCTTGTGGGATCCTCTACTTGGGGGCATGTTTACTCTACTTGACGAGTCTACATCCTCTACAATATCCTTTCTTGGTATCATACATTTTACTTTTTCAGTATTTATTTTAGTTCAAAAACCCACTAAAGTGAATGAAAAATATCACATCAAAAATTGCATACCCTTACAATTTCATGTTGTATTTTGTGCTCACTTTGGTTCTTTCTTCTTAAGTGCCAAAGGTCTATAAATCATGTTATTTTTTCTCAATTTTATGTTTCAAGTGTCTTGTTTATAATTTCCCTTGTGTTTTTGGTTCTTTTCTCAAGTTGTCCAAACAGTGGCATCTCAAGTGGATGTCCATTCAACACAATTTTTTCCCACAATAATTTAAGTATCATGAACATTTTGGATGTTTCAAAGGTTATCATTCCTCTAGTTTTTGGTAGTTAATTATTGTCAATTTGAATTGCACCCTTTGTTGAATGATGAATTCAATTGCTTAGTGAAACATGTGAATGCTATCAAGGTGTGGGATCTTGCAGATGAGATCAAACCACCATAGAAGGTTGTTTCATTTCTAATATAGATGAAAGATTTTTGGATCAATCCAAAACTACATAAACCTACAACTAATCCTATTCTACTAATTCTCTAGGGAAAAAGGTAAGAAGGAATACATAAAAGAGAAAGGGTGGTGATGCACCTAGATTAAATGTGATTCTTCTTGCCCAATATAACACATAGAACCAATTAGACTACTTGAAGAACTTACACTATTCTTTGTTTCATAAATCCTAGAGGCGTGTATAAAGGTTGGAACTTAACAAACATTAAGAGGGAAAACTTTAACCCATAGTTAACACCTGCAAACAAATTCACCACAATATACAACTATAGAAGAAACAACAAAAAAATTGCTTATACATGAAGGTAAGAGAATTTTAAACAACAAATCAAAAGTGAGAAGAGGTAAAAATTGGTAGTTTTCATTGATACAAAGGTATAGAGCCCATTTAACAAAGTAGAATTACAGAGATGTAGAACTCTCATGGAGAAAAAAAAAGAAAAACCCTTTACAAATGAGGCTTAACAACCTTTTATTCTAAAAGAGTTGACCAAATAGGAGGATACATGGTAGGTAAAGAAGAAACCCTAATCGCCAACTCATCCAAGAAGTACATACAAGTGGACAATGTGATCCAATTGATTGGAAGGCGTGGAAGAATATTCTTCATTTATGGCTTTTCAATAGATCAAATCTGCCTAATAATCTATTGAAAATGTGACTTGGGGATGGGAATGTTAGAAATGAATGTCTCTAGCAGTAAAGAAGCATGGGTGTCACTTGTTGGTCTGTGGGCCTGCTTAGACTTTGGAGTTAATATTTTGGCCACTTTTCTTGATGCAATTTCCCCCCAAATTAATTAATCCTTAATGTAAATTCAATTTTAATAACTTAGAAACTAGTCGTAATAACCAACTATTTCTTTCTACGCAAAAATGAAGAGGCAGTTTTGTGAAGAAGTTTGAAACAAAACATCACGCATGGGAATTTGAACAATCACAGCTTGGTGTTTGAAGCTTGCAACAAAGCGCATGGACTAGTATTGAAACTTGACATGGTTTGGTGTTAAGAGTATGTAGTAAAGTGTGAGAAATTGAGCAATGAAAATCATGAGAAATTAAGTTGCATGCTGCAATAGTTTGTTGTACATTATTTTATATTTGTAATTATTGGAAGATAATAAAAATTTGGACTATTGTTGTTTGTGGATGTAGTCCAAAGGGTGAACCATGTTAAAATTTTGTTATCTTTTTCCTTTGTGAATTTATTTCTTTATTCTTTCATTTAAATATGCATTATAATTGTTAAATTCATTTATATTATTTTTCTAATCCTACAAAAAATCCTAACATCACTTCTTCCCAAAACTCATGTCAGAAAATGTATTAAAGATTTTCTTTGGAGCCTCCAAGATCATATTTAGAAATTTGAGAGAGGCATTGCATTATTGATGAGGGCAAAGAGGAGAGAAGGCACAAAAAAATGTGTTTTAGGGTTTACATCTCTGTTCTTTCCCACGCACGTGGCTTCTTCTTCCCTTTGTTTCCCTTGTTTATTATTGGCACATGTATTGTTCTCCTTCAAGGATTTGTCTTTAAGTATGCCACACAACAAAAGAAAGGAGCTCATTAAAAGATTTGTTTCCCTACTACACCTTTTGCCATGTTGGGGGTCAAGCAATTGGTCTTTCGCATACCTTAGCTTCTTTCCTCACATTCACTTTTTCTTAGACAATTTTTTCTTTTGTCTTGGGGGTGGAGTAGGAACAAGGAAGCCATCGAGGGTTCCTAATGTTCTCAATACATTAGAAATTGCTAACAACCACCTTCATTTTTAGCATCCAATTTTTTGGGTTTTGGAATTTTGGGGGACTAACTAAAGTGCAAGGAAGGGAAAACTACTAACAATGGAGGCACATAGAAACATAAAAACCCATGAACATTTTCTCAAATTGGTTAGTATTGATGGGTTGTAAAGGGGGATGTGAAATGTCAACAATAACCATCTTGAAGAGATTTGGAATGGATACCCACCCCTTTGCTTCCCTCTTTGACTTAATTCAAGTATTTATTCTCATTCTAAGCTGTGATGTCCCTCTCTAGCAGTTCGGAACTTGATGTGTTAGCCCTTTATTGGACCCTTGTGGGCTAGCCTGGATTGGTTAGAGGGTCAGTGGTACTTTTGGAGAGATTGATCGTTCTTGTTTTCAGAGCCCAATGACTGGTTCATGCAGGCGTTTCAGGAGTTGACAGCCTCTGACGATTATATGATGTTTTGAGTGAGTTATGGGTTTTAAGTGATTTAAATACTAATTGATTAATATTTTATTATAAAGTCAAATTGACTTTATATTTTTTAAATCACTTAAATATTCTCTAAAAGTGATTTAATATTTTAATCACTTAAATTGATAAAGTGCGCCCAAGTATTTAAGTCAAATACTATTGAAATGACTTAAATATAATTTAAAAGATTAAAATATGAGAAGTGGCGTATCTTTCTTGGAATTCGTGCCTTTTGCATATAAGGCATTTTTGGCAATGAGAAACTCACCTTTTGATAATTTTGACTTTGCCTTGTGTTTCTTCCTGTGCATTCTCCTGTGATCAGGGTTTGAACAATCTTCCATTGAAGAACGATACCTCTTCAGTGTTGAGCACTCTTGAGATTGTGAGAGATCAATCGAATCAGTGCAGTTGAGAGCTTCATTCAGAGGTTCTACATGATTCAGACAGAGTATTATATAAAGATTTACTGTTGATTGCAATAAGAAAGGGGTTTCTTCCTTGTGGCGCCTTCTTCATCAGATCTGTGGCTCCAACAGGATTAATACTCATTCTTCTTCTTGGCCGTACGACTTGCATTGGGATTTGTGCCTTTTAGAGAGGCGTGTGAAGGGATTTGTTGAAACGCCTTCCTTTTGGTTGCTTTTTGACTTCCATCTTTGGCGTCTAGTGTTTTCAAAGACTTGTATCCAGTTTCGAGGCAGGAGAACTCAAATCTGGAGGCCAGGCGTCCTTTATGTCAGTTTTCAGCATTCTTGGCTGGCGAGCTGGCTTACTGTTTTAAATAAAAAAACTGGAAACATTCTGGTATGTTTATCATTCATGATCTCATTGTTTCAATAAAATAACGTCTTCTGCATTTCCATTCTGTAGGAAATTGCTCTGTATTTCAGTTTATAAGCTTTTATATGTTGCGCCCCTTCTCTTCTGTCTATGAACTTTTCTCTAAAAAACTAAAATAACACAATAAGACTTAAGAAATTACTGGGGTTTGAGTTGAGAGCCAGCAGGGCTCATCACAGTGGTATCAGAGCTCTGATCCTGCCAGCCTGCAGGGTTAGCAGTCTTTATGCGGCCTCACCAGAATAGGTTTGACAGGTACTACTCACACAGGGGTCCAGGTTTGCAGAGAAGTACTTTTGAACCTTTTTCAGCATTTCCGTTTGACGAACAGGAAGAAGAATTAGGCTTTGATAACATGGCTGATAGGGATGCTGAAGGTTCTCGTAGGAATCATCTTGATGAAGAGGACAGAGAAGCTAGAGATGTGCTCAGAGGCATGGTTGCAGGCCAAGAACAGGTGGCGACTATTCTCCAACAACTCAGCACAAATGTCCAAAATTTGACAATTAATAGAGCTCAGAATCTGGATCGAGATCATGAAGGCAGTATTCATAGAGAACCTCAGAGAGTCATAGCTCCAGCACGCACCTTTGAGAGAGCTACATGTCCTACTTTTACCAGAAATGATGCTGAGGAAGAGGATGAAGTTGAACAGGGTGGTGAGATAAATTTTGCAGATAACATCATGGTTATGCATGATGAATGGGATGCATTGCCACCGAGAGTTAAGGAGCACCTTAACTTCGATAGATTCATGAGCCAGAAGAGAGAACACACCAGAAGCAGGAATGACAGGAGGCCTAGACACAAGCAGAATGATCTAGACAGGCTACCAACAAGCTTACCTTGGCGAACTTTGATGGCAGTGGTAGAGTTACAGCACGTGCTTGGGTCAGTAAGCTTGACACATTCTTGACACTACGTCCCATGCCTGAGGAGGATGCCATTCGATTTGCAGCACTTCACCTTGATGGCGTGGCACATGACTGGTGGATTCATGGCATGGCTACTCTTCACCATGACAGGATTACCTCGTACCAGGAGTTTACTGATAGACTGGTAGAGAGATTTGATAGACGTGATCCTGAACTATTCTTCAGAGATTTGGCACAACTGAAACAGTTAGGTAGCTTGGAATCGTACATTGGAGAGTTCCAAAGACTATCGTGATGGTGACAGGAATCTCAGAGAGAAGGCTGATCATATTGTTCATTGAGGGTCTTTTCGAGCCCATGAAAGGTTGGATAAAAGCATTTGATCCACCTACCTTACAGAAGCCATGAGGAAAGCTCGCAGCATGGAGCTAACTACACCTTGTAAGCCATTTGGCTCAAAGCCAACTACCTCCTATACAGAGAACAAATCAGATCCGAAGAAGGCTGATAATGCAGATCAAAAGAAATTTGCAGCTCCTTTAGATCGAGAAACAATGAACGATTAACAAAGAAGAAAACTTTGTTTTACTGCAAAGGTCCGTATGACTTTAATCATGACTGCCCCCTCAAACCTAAAGGGCAAAACAGGCACATGGAGTGGTTTTATGAGGGAGAAGCGTTGACTGATTTTTCTGATCAGCAAGCTCCAATCTATGATACAGATGGAGAAGAGTCAGAAAATGAGGCAGAAATTGTAGTAGAAACATAATTAAAGGAGGCTCATATGTCCAGCATGCAGAGAGAGGGATCTTTCAGACTCTGTGGGATCTTAGCTGGTCAAAGGGTCATATCCCTTCTAGATACAGGTGCAACCCACAACTTCATCGATTCACGGTTAGTGGAGAAACGGGGAATTCAAACTCAGCAGTTTGAAGGCATACGTGTGAAGGTTGCAGATGGATACACTCTCAACTGTGAGAGGATGATACCTGACTTGCCTTTGAAACTTAACAATTTTGAGTTTAAGGCAGATTTTTATGTTGTAAACATGGGAGGAACGGATATAGTTCTTGGCATGAAGTGGCTTCATGCAATAGGAGAGTTCACGCTTAATTTGCGTGACATGGAGATGAAATTTAGCATAGATGGCACTAATCATATTCTAAAAGCCATCAAGGATAGCAACCTTAGAGAAATTTCACTCCGGAGAATGGAACGTTTGATTCGCCACGATATGGTAGAGTGGGCTGTTGAGTGCAAGCTAATGCCTTCACAGTTGGAGCAGCAAGCTTCTTCTTACCATCCAGATGTGCAGGAACTTCGAATCAAACATGCAAAGGTTTTTAGTGCAATTCCACCAGGTAGACCTCCTGATAGAGGTATTGAGCATATTATAGAGTTGGATGAGGGCACGAAACCGATTATGATTACTCCTTACCGGCACCCCAAGTGTTTGAAAGATGAGATTGAGAAAACTATTAAGGAGTTGTTAGCTATGAGCATTAAGTGAGAGTAAGTCACCCTTTGCTTCATCAGAGTTGTTTGGTGAAGAAGGATGGGTACATAGGATGTTAATATTGACTACGAGGATGCTCAGCGGAGACAATAAAGAACATATCTATTCCGCGGATAGATGAGTTGATAAGCAGGCTTCATAGAACTGCTCGCCTCAAAGATTGATTTGAGGACAGGTTATCATCAGATCAGAGTCCAAGAGGAGGACATAGAGAAAACTGCGTTCAGATGTCACTGTGGACACTATGATTTCTTGGTTATGCCATTCGGTTTAACCAATGCTCCTGCCACGTTTCAGTCTACAATGAACCGAGTTTTCCATCCTCACTTGAGGAAATTTGTATTAGTGTTCTTCGACGACATCCTGGTTTATAGCAAATCATGGGAGGAACACATGGTTCACTTGGATGAGGTACTGAGTATACTTGACAGGGAGTCCTTGTACGCCAAGGAGTCCAAGTGTGCTTTAGGTATGGCAGAGCTTTTATATCTGGGACACATCATCAGCGGTGCAGGAGTCAGCATGGATCCAGAGAAAGTTCAAGCCATCATCGATTGGCCTACACCTGAGACTTTGACACAACTCAGGGGTTTTGTAGGATTGTGTGCCTTCTATCGTTGGTTCGTTAGTGGATTCTCGCGGCATGCTGCGCCACTAACTAATTTGACTAAAACAGTGCTTTTGGAGGTAGACACCACTAACAAGCGTGCTTTAAAGTTCAAACTTCCTCGCAGCCCATATCGGTTTGGCCTGAGACTTCACCAAACCTTTTGAGTTACATTGTGATGCCAGTGGTGAGGGTATTGGTGCAGTCATCATGCAGGATCAACACCCTATAGCTTTCGAGAGCAGGAAGCTAAGAGGTCCGGAACGGAGCTACAATATCTATGATAAGGAAATGTTGGCCATCATGCATGTATGGCCCAAATTAGGGTAGTGCACTTGATTGGTGGCTAAATTGATGGTAAGCCAGGTCATAATAGTGAAACATTTCTTGGTGAGATGCAGGCGAAGGCAGAGAAATGGGTCGGCCAAGCTTCGATCTTATGATTTTGACATCTCCTATGTCAGGGCACTCAAAAATACGGGTGCGATGCTTTATCTCGCCGTCCTCACTTGAGCTCTATTACACTGGTTTCAGAGGACTGGAGACATCTGATAGTAGCAGAGTATGCTAAGGACCCATGGGCTTCTAGCATAGTAGATGGAACAGTACAAGATGACATGTATTCACTTGTAGATGATCTTATCATTTACAAAGGGAGGATTTTACTAGTCCCAAGTTCTGAGATGAGGGACAAAGTATTGAGGTCATTCCATGATTCACCCATGGCAGGACATCCCGGTTACTTTAATACCTACGGTATGGGAATTCTCTTGGAAGGGTCTCAAGTCCTTTGTTCTCCAATATGTCAGAGAATGTCTTGTTTGTCAGCAGAACAAGCAAGAACATACATACCCTGCAGGTTTACTACAGCCGCTTCCTATTCCTGAGAGGAAGTGGGAATGCTTGTCCATGGACTTCATTACTAGCTTGCCGAAAGCTCAAGGGAAGGACAACATTTTTGTGATAGTAGATCGGTTGACGAAGTATGCACATTTCTTCGCAATCACTACTACACACACAGCTACCCAGGTGGCAGATTTGTTCTTCCAAGAGGTATTCAGGTTGCACGGTTTACCTCGGAGTATAGTCAGTGACAGGGACAGCAAGTTTATGAGTAACTTCTAGCAAGAGTTATTCAAAATTTAGGACAAAACTCACTCCGAGAACCGGCTACCACCCATAGACAAATGGGCAGACTGAGATAGTTAATAAATGGGTGGAGGGATACTTGAGGAATTACAGTTCAGGGCAGCAGAAGGCATGGGTGAAGTGGTTATAGTTTATACCTTTGTGAGTATTGCTACAATACCACTTATCACATGAGCATACATATGACACCACTCTTGAGCATTATATGGATATGATACTGCAGGCTTTCTGAATCTATTCTTGGTGGCAGGTAGAGTACCCAGTCTTTGGTGATTTATTCACAGAGAATTAGGATGTTATAGGAGCACTTTCGGGAGAATGTCTGAGCCCAAAATCAGCAGAAGCAATATGCTGATCAGAAACGAGTGGAGCGGTCTTTCGAGATCGATGATTTGGTGTACTTGATGCTTCAGCTTTATAAGCAGTCCACCCTTCGTAAGAAGGGCGCCGAGAAACTTAAGCCGCGATACTATGGACCTTTCAAAGTTGTCAGACATGTCGGTGAAGTGGCTTATGAGTTAGATCTTCCGGTGGACAGTAAGGTTCACAACGTGTTCCATGTGTCGCACCTCAAAAAGGCGTTGGGACAACATGTGATTCCTTCTATTGATTTGCCACCCCTGGATGACGAGGGGAAATTGATTTTGATACCTGAGGCCATTCTGGATTCCAGAGAGCGTCATCTTCGGAGGCGGGTTATCAGGGAATACTTGGTAAAGTGGAGGGATCTACCGGCAGAGGATGCTACTTGGGAGAGTGACAGTATCTTGCTTGTCCGGCTTTGAGTTTGCTTGTGGACAAGCAAATTCGGGGAGAAGCGGTGTGATGTCCCTCTAGAGTTCGGGGAGCAGTCATTAGCCCTTTATTGGACCCTTGTGGGCCTGGCAGTTGGTTGGAAATTGGTGGTACTTTCTTGAGAAGTTGATCATTCTTGTTTTGAGCCCGATGGCCGGTTCACAACAAGCGTTAGTAGTGCTTAGGGTTGACAGCCTCACGACGGCCGCGAGGATTCTATGAAGATTTGTGGAAGTTATGGTTTTGAGTGATTTAAGTTATTTATTAACTTAATATTTTATTATAAAGTCAAATTGACTTTATACTTTTTAAATCACTTAAATATTCTCTAAAAGTGATTTAATATTTTAATCACTTAAATTGATAAAGTGCGCCCAAGTATTTAAGTCAAATACTATTGAAATGACTTAAATATATTTTAAAAGATTTAAAATATAAAGAGGGGCGTATCTTTCTTGGAATTCGTGCCTTTTGCATATAAGGGCATTTTTGGCAATGAGAAACTCACCTTTTGATAATTTCGACTTTGCCTTGTGTTTCTTCTTGTGCATTCTCCTGTGATCAGGGTTTGAACAATCTTCCATTGAAGAACGATACCTCTTCAGTGTTGAGCACTCTTGAGATTGTGAGAGATCAATCGAATCAGTGCAGTTGAGAGCTTCATTCAGAGGTTCTACATGATTCAGACAGAGTATTATATAAAGATTTACTATTGATTGCAATAAGAAAGGGGTTTCTTCCTTGTGGCGCCTTCTTCATCAGATCTGTGGCTCCAGCAGGATTAATACTCATTCTTCTTCTTGGTCGTACGACTTGCATTGGGATTTGTGCCTTTTAGAGAGGCGTGTGAAGGGATTTGTTGAAACGCCTTCCTTTTGGTTGCTTTTTGACTTCCATCTTTGGCGTCTAGTGTTTTCAAAGACTTGTATCCAGTTTCGAGGCAGGAGAACTCAAATCTGGAGGCCAGGCGTCCTTTATGTCAGTTTTCAGCATTCTTGGCTGGCGAGCTGGCTTACTGTTTTAAATAAAAAAACTGGAAACATTCTGGTATGTTTATCATTCATGATCTCATTGTTTCAATAAAATAACGTCTTCTGCATTTCCATTCTGTAGGAAATTGCTCTGTATTTCAGTTTATAAGCTTTTATATGCTGCGCCCCTTCTCTTCTGTCTATGAACTTTTCTCTAAAAAACTAAAATAACACAATAAGACTTAAGAAATTACTGGGGTTTGAGTTGAGAGCCAAGGGCTCATCACTAACTTTCTCTTGACAATATTCTTGGCACTCTTGCTTTTCAACTATCTATTACAACGTACTATGAAATTTTCTTGAAGCTCCATTGTTACTAACTTATTTTTGTTGATGCGAGGATCATTATTATGCCTTAAATTTTATATAGTATAGTAGCATCTTTTGCAACAAGCAATGAAGTCTCCTTTGGATCTAACCAATCTTTTGTGAAGTGATATGACTCTTGTGTGTTTCCCTTACTTCTTTTATTCTCACTATTATTATATCCAATTATGTTTGTTTCTTTGGGATTGAAGAATCGTATACTTGCTCATTTGTGTAAGAATTTCATCTATAGCACAATTACTTTCATTGCAATATGTATTTCATTTCCAAATATTATTATAAAAATAGGTTGTTGCAGAGGTAGAAAGACCAAAGCAAGGGTTTGAATTGAAGGCAAACCCCCAAACAACCACCAAAATATTATTTTTTCTCCTTGTTTATGTTGTATTTTTTTCACTTTGGTTCCTGCATCCTTAGTGCCAAATGTCTAACACTCGTGTGTTATTTTTTCTTATTTTTATGTTTCAAGTGTCTTGTTTATGATTTTCCTCAAGTATTTTTTACTTTATTTTTAATAATTGTCCAGATAGTAGCACTTCAATTGGATGTCCATAAAACACGCTATCCTCCTGCAATAATTTAAGTTTTAGAATCATTTATGGATATTTCAAAGGTTATCATTCCTATATTTTTTGGTAGGTGACCATCTTGAAGAGATTTGGAATGGCTAACTGCCCCTTTGCTTCCCGCTTTGATTCAATTCAAACATTTATTCTTTCATTCTAACTTTCTCTTGACAATCTCCTTGGCACTCTTGCTCTTCAACTCTCTATTACAACATATTGTAAAAAATTATTGAAGCTCCATTATTACTAGCTTATTTTTGTTGATGTGAGGATCATTATTATGGTCTTTAATTTCATATAGGGTGGTAACAACTTTTGCAACAAGCAATGAAGTATCCTTCGGATCTAGCCAAGCTTTTGTGAAGTGATATGGCTCTTGTTTGTTTCTCTTACTTCTTATTTTATTCTAATTATTATCGTATCCCTTTGTGTTTGTTTCTTTGGGATTGAGGAATCATATACTTGCTCATTTACATAAGTATTTCATTTATATTGTAGCATATTTATTTTCATTGCACTATGCATTTCATTTCCAAATGCTTTTTAAAAAGTAGGCAAGTGTGGAGGTAGATGTTGGTGTAAATAGGTTTTTACCTTTTACACATTGTCTTAAGTTTAACTTAAGACATATATTTAATATTTGCATAGTGGAACATTTAATAATGTTCCCGCATTTAATATTTATCTCGGGTAGTTTCACTCATGATTCATTTTGCATTTAATATTTTTATGTTGGTGAGTCTATTCACCACCTTTCCTTGCCTATTTAATAAGCTTTATGTACATTATTCATCATTGATCTTAGTTTTTAATAAAGCTTATCACATATTTGGTGATTATTATTTTCCCAGTTGAGTTGCAAGTTGTTCCTAGTGATTTGGAGCTTTGCTCCAACATGGTCTCAGACCTCCTGCCCTTCCTTCCGCTGAGGATTTTTTGCCTATTGGTGAACTTGAGAGTTGAGGTCACTGGTGTTTTGGCAGACCTCCGTGTGGTGGTTAGCCTGCATCTTTATCGAGATTTCTGAGTACGATTTTTCTATTTTCACAAAAAATATTTCTGTTATTTGTTTATCATAAATTTGGGGCAAATTTACATTTTATTGTAAATCGGGCATATATTTTGCAAAAATTGTGGAAAAATATTTGGATCGGCATATTCTCTGCATCAATCCATTGCAAGGTACGACGGCCTTGTCATATGGTGCGGCAGCATCAAATCGGCTCTGGCATAGAAGATTCGATCCTTCATTCTCTCTCGGCATCTGTCTAATCTGTCTGCAGGGTATAGTCTTCATTGAATCGGTGTCATAGTGTGCAGATCGACAGTCCTTGTGGCACGGATAGGGTTTGCATCGCAGTCGTTTCTTGCAATCGTTGGCTTCAAATCCGTCTTCAATCGGTCCTCTCCATCAGGCACATCGGCTTCTGCAAATATTCTTGTATTGGTTGTCAACCAGTCATCCGTTGTTACAGGGATTGTCAGTGTATTCGGCGGTATGAGTTTCTTTCATCGCAGTGTTTATTTCTATTAAACCCTTTATAAATTTGTGTTGTAAAGAGGCCGGATACATCGGCGTTCCATCATTGCTGCCAATACCTGTGTACAAAGCAATCACTACTTCTCCAAACACGAGTACTCTCCTGCAAATTTTACTCTCTGCCAAATCCGTCGCTTGTACACAAGGTCAGGTCGGGCTGTCCTTCGCAGGATATAATTTCATATTGCCCGCAAGTTTTGCAATATATATAATTTGTCTTTTATAAAGTTTTGTCTGGCCGACTAACTTATCATTTATGTCGATGCTTTTTAATAAAAACTTTGTATTCAAATTATTGTAAATGCCGACCATGTAAGTCTGAAGGCCGACAACGATTTTGCTCTATAGGCGGATAGGGTCACATGGATGACCGAAAGTTAAGCCCCCAATGCACAAATTTTGCGTCTAATTAGTCTACTTATGCAGTGTATTTGCCCTCCAAGTACCTTTTTATAGGGTTTTTTTTCATTTTTTTAAATTTTTACAAGTCATTTTTCAAAAACGAGATATCGTTGGAAAGTTGATTCCATCTTCTACATAGGTTTGAGGTCATTTTTCATTATGGAGGCAGATATGAACATTCATCAATGCATGCACTATTTTCTTGTTTGTGTGCATTAGGTTTGCATTATTTGATTTCTACACTTCTGTTCAGTTCCAGATCATCTTTCAATCGATTGTTGCTTCATAGATTCCAGAGATGTGCCAATTTGCAAGTTTTTCAGTGTTTCTTGGCATCGGGTCTACTGTTGTTTTTCATGATTCCGACTTGAGTCCTTAAGTGACTTTAATATGGTTTCTAGCAAACAGAAACATCTTTCCTCGATTTCTGGATTCAAGATTCCAATGTTACTCCATAGTGTACTTCCAATGCTTCTTATAGCAGGTTATCTCATTATGTGGGAGTGGGTGGGAGTTGGGGGAGAGGGGGCGTTGTATGATCTCTCTTATCATCCTTTGTATGGATAGAGATTGATTGGATTTGTGATGGATATCATTATTGTATTTCATCTCTCTTTTGGTGAGGGGTTTTATCCTACTGGGTTTTCTCCTTTTCTCTGGTTGTAAGAGATTGCATTGCATTGCATTTGTACATGAGTACCTAATATGGCCTTGTAGCGGGGACTCATATTTGCATTTCATTTGCATAATAATCTCCCTAAGTTTGCACTTAAGGGGGGGTGTTGGTGTAAATGGGTTTTTACCTTTTACACATTGTCTTAAGTTTAACTTAAGACATATATTTAATATTTGCATAGTGGAGCATTTAATAATGTTCCCGCATTTAATATTTGTCTCAAGTAGTTTCACCCGTAATTCATCTTGCATTTAATATTTTTATGTCGGTGAGTCTGTTCACCACCTTTCCTTGCCTATTCAATAGGCTTCTATGTACATTATTCATCATTTGATCTTAGTTTTTAATAAAGCTTATCACATATTTGGTGATTATTATTTTCTTGGCTATGAGGGTTGAGTTGCAAGTTGTTCCTGGGTGATGTGGAGCTTTGCTCCAACAGTAGAAAAATCGAAGCAAGGGTTTGACTTGAAAGCAAACCCCCAAACAACCACCAAAATATTATTTTTCTCCAAGTGTTTAAGCTATAGGTGTTATTGAAGGAAGATTTCTAGCCTACAATGAACATGGTGACATTTTTCCTTTTCTTATTTCTCCATTATTTTGTCAATTTCTCTTCAATAGACTAATTTTAATTTATGTTATTACATTCTCCAAGTTGTTAGCAATTTTTTGGTCTTCTCTATTTCATTTTTGTGATTTCAAGCACATTTTCAGAGACATGTCCATGTTTTGATTTTTCTAGCCATGTAGGGCTATAATGCATCACATGGATGTCCATGCTAAACACTAGCGTCTGGACTAGTCAAATCCATATTTCAGTATTAAGTTCCTTTCTGACTCTCATTTCTAGTTTTGTATTCGAATTTTCATTTTTGTTACTTATTTCTCAATAATTAACAGTGGTTCATTTTTTAAAGTGTTTTAGCTTAATTAAGCAAACAATATATGTTTTCAGTTAGAACACTTCAAGGTTAATTAGCTTAATCTATTCTAAAATAGAAGTTAATTCGTAAACATAAAACACAACTATTTAATCCAAATGTAACGTCATTAAGATCACTCTCAACAAAAACTAATCTTTTTTTGCTAGAATCGAATTTCAATCTCTATAACTACTTACAATACTAATCAAATACATCAAAAAATCATACTATTAAACATAAAAAGTATACCATGTACTTCATGGTGAGTTATTATAATTCTATAAAAAAACTCTAAATTTTTGGCATGGCCTAATACACACCATATACATATATATGCATTTGTTATAGAGGCCAGCTTAGAGAAAAAGATTATTCTTCCTCTATCTTTTCCTAGGCAAAGAATCAACTCTATCTATCATATTGACCTCTTTATTCTATCTCACGCCAAAAGAGTGGGTGATATAAGTGCTTATTTTGTGCATAAAATTCTAACTAGCTATTGCACTTTAGGTGTGCAATGGTGTACGCCGAATAATTGTATGCATATATTTGTTTTTTTGTAGACATATTGATTCAGATAGGAAAATGTGTATGTAACTTATAAAAGCAAGACATGAAAAAACTTAAATGGAAATAGTATACAATTGAAAGGGAACTTGAAATAATGGAATGGTTAATTACAATTAAAAGAATGTATGCAATTGAATACAAAGGTAAAGATATATTTCATATTTTATGCTATTCTGTCACACGATTCAACTAGTAAAGAATAGATCTATTTTGTATTTGGATAACAACTAATATAAATCTATTTATTTAACCTATTAAAGCAACACATGAAATAAGTAAAATGCAAATGAATATTTTCCTTTCACCAATATGTGTTTTAATATTGGTTTAAATTGAATGTGTATATAACTTATAACAAGAACACATGGGAAAACGAAAAATGGAAATTGTATGCATACGAAAGGGAACTTCACTTGATATGATATAAAAATGTAAAAGTAGGATATATATATATATATATATATATATATATATACACAATTTTGAAAGTCCATTGTTTTCATGGAATGTTTAATTGCAATTATAAGAATGTATGCAATTGATTAGAGTGGTATAGATATATTGTATATTTTGTTGAATTTTTCTAGATGGTCACTTTGAACACCAATATATATGTAATAAAGAGTAGATCTCTTTAGTATTGAACAACAAATAATATAAGAGAGAATGTTGAAGTTGAACATTCAATACAAATTATTAGTTATCTTTGGTAGAGTTGTTTGTATGTTTTAGACAATGATAACATAGTGTAAGTGATCCATGAGTGGTGCCTACATGAGAGTAAAAAGAGAGATAATTTACAACAAATAAATTATTTAACTATTGGTAGTGAAGTCAATAAGAAAGCTACATACCTTTAGTAGTTGAAGTGTACTTTAAGTGTTTGAAGAGTAGGTATCTGACATTGCTTTCAAACAAGTCTCTTCGTTTTTTCGGCGAGTGACATATGGCTTTTGTTGCATGCATGCATATCTTTGGAATGTGAAACAGGGGTGTATGCGAAGACTTTGTAGATCAAGAACTCGTGAAATAGCTGTGAATGTAAGCCCTTGCTAGTCAATGTTGCCAATGTCGATTGTGGCCCTTGGGAGTGTTAGTCCTTGTGACTTGTGTATTGTCAATACCCATGCCATTTTAAGTGGAATTTGATGGTGAAGCCCACAACTTAGCAGGGTTATTGGGACATTATTTGGATTGTTATGGTCCCAAGGTGGTCCAATGTAATGTTTGAAATGAACAACAACAAACAAGGGTAGGTGAGGTGGTTTTTCACCTTCATTGTAAGCAATTTCTTTTACTTGACCTAATGCACCAATCATGAGCCCTATTTCGCCCATATATTTGAACACAACATGACCTCTTGGCCAATAGATAAGAAAATATGAGCTTGAAGTTGTTCTTCATCTAGATTTGTGTATGTTGACCCCCTAAGTTGCTCTACAGTGGAAAGGGCAACATGCGTTGCCAAAAAAATATACGTTTGTTGTGTAGTAACACCAATTCATTTGTTGCAAAAAAGTGTATGGAAAATAAGAAAATAGAGTTTTCTATAGCGTTGAGTGAGGAACTTGAGCGTGACATTAGAACTTGCTAGTATTCTTGTGTAGGCTCTACATTCCATAGATTCGAGAGAAGTGCATGAAAAGTAATTTGGGAAGGAGCATCGACGCCAATTTGTCAAAATATTCTGGTCAAAGTTACCACTGTAGTGAAGTTGTGCCATAGTGTGCCACCATAGGAAGTAGAAGCATACATGTGGATATCTTTAATTGGTGGTAGTTGGCCCAAGTCACCAAAGAGAATAATTGAGCACCCTCCAAAGGGTAGGTGGTTGTGGACGTGGAATGCTTCTCATAGTCTCATATCAATACATTATAGCAACTTTGGACCAATGAAGCTCATCTTGTCTATTAAAGTGTACCTAATATAGTACATGCTTTCTTGAAAGGTCGTAAGTGTTTTCCCTTGTAGGGGGGCCATTCCTTTTATTGGAATGTGAAGGGAAAAAATATTTTTTGATGATTGAATGTTGAATGCAACACCTGTAGGTGCAAGAAGTAATAATGGTGACTAGTGAATTGGAGTTGAGCTAGTGAGGGCAGACCTTATTTTTTTTATGAGGTGTGACTTTCCAATTCTTGCAGTTCCTTGAACAATCAGCTTTAGTGGTGGTTGTAATGGAAGAGTTCTTAGATGAGACCAAATTATATTGAATTCTTTCTATTACTGAGTAGGGAAAATAGTATGGGTGTGTTCATTCAGAACATGGTGCACTTGAAAGGTTGGTTGATTGGAGTCTATGAAAGTAGTTGCAATTTTTTTTTGCAGTGGGGTGAGGCTGGTATTGTTCCATTCATGGTTCAAGAAAATGTCACGGTGACTAAGCATGTCTAGTGCATCAAGTTGTATAGGAAGGTTTGGGTGCAAACTTGAGAGAACCTACCATTCTTCAAGGTTGTGTCCTTGCCACACACAGTCAATGCTTGAGTTGTTGCTAGCATCTGATGTTTCAACTAGACTTGGTTGTGTGAGATGTACATGCCATGGCCTGTATCTAGAGGAGAACCTTTCCCATTGTGATATAATTTGATGTTCGAATGAGCCAAATTCAATTTCAATGTTCCAAAATGGGTGGTATAGAATTAGTTCACTCCAACAAAATTCATGGAAGCTTTTTTCATCTCTTGCAAGGATGCTTGTGAACCTAGGCGAGATGCGAACAATTGCTTTGTGGGGGCAATGCTTCCATTGTTCATTTTTCTAGGATGCTTTGAAAGTCCATTTTTGGGTCAATTCAATGAGAGGCATTGCCTCTAGCTATATTGGGTGGGCCATGTAGGCATCAATGTATGTAGGTGATGTGGTAATCGACATGGGTGAGATTGCTACCCATTGAAATTTGTGGTGATTAACATTTAAAGACACAAATGTCCTACTGGATATGGAGAGGGGTAATTTTAGTAACAAGTGGCAAGTTTCTTGGGCATTAATATCATGATCAACAAGGCTATCGGTAAGCATTTTTTGAAAATCTATTTGGGCAAGCATTTTTTATTCTAAATTGGTTGAGATGCGAGATAACATGGCATGATATGTTTTAGATTTGTGCTCAGCTTTTGTTGCATATTTTGCAATATATTTGAGGACAACATCAATTGAGAGTATAGGCTAGCAATCTACATTAGCCCTCCATATAGAGAGGATAAATGGGTTATGAAGGTTCAAGTGATCATCATTGTGAGTTGGTGTGTGTTTAGCATGACCAGTCTCGTCATTTGAAAGACTTAACTTATCTTGCATGGACCATGGTGCTTTATAGCAACATACAATAGATGGCCCTTTCTTCCTAAGGCATGTTAGCAAAGTACACTTTATGTGTCATTCAACATGGTTGACCAATTCACAATAGTCAGTTGAAGGGTCGCATTACAAGATCCTTGTTGTATCCAGCAAATAAGGATCATCAAGAATAGAGTGGTGAAATGTTTGGTTTCTCAAATGGAGGCTATGTAGGTTCCAAGCAGAGACATATCTATCTATGTAATCAAGTGCATTTTGTAGAGATTGAAGGTTATTCCATTCTAATCTACTAATATCATGTGCTTGTTCGAGCCATAGAAAACCATGGATGTGTGCAGATCCTTTGTGTTGCCATTCATACCTACAAAAAGATGATATTTAGCAAACTATGAAGGTAAGAGTCTACTGTAAAAAATGAAGTGATGATTTCTAGTAAACAATCAAAGTACGAGTGTATTGTGAAAAAACAAAAAATTAAAAGTTTTACCTATATCAATATTTTGATGCACCAAGAAGTTTTTCCAAGACCTCTTCCTGAAATGCAGTAAACCTGTAGTGCATGTATACTATAGTAAGGTGTGGATTTTGTACAATGTTTTGGATCCTCCATCTAGAAGCTATAGAAGGATTTTTAGGAGACTTGGTAGGCATGATAATATGCACATCCTACCATTTTGTATCTATTGCACTAAGTGTGAAGAACAATGAGGGGAAACCAATCTGAATGACCATGTCAGAAAGTTCCCCTCGACATTGGGTCCAAAATGGACGAGTTCCATGAATTGACAAACTAAATCGCATGAGTTGATCTGCAAGTTTTTCATTTAGCATGTCCTTCAATCTTTGGCGAAGGTCAGAGACTGTCAAGGGTAGGTAGCCATCAAGATTTTTGTTGACAAATACAAAGGAGGTTTCTTGGCTACGATGCCACATAAGAATATTTAGTATGAAGTACCTAAATCAGGGGTGTTGGTCAAACCGATTATCATGGTACCTTAGAAGATGGAGAGCATATTCATGTAGTTTAATTTCTTTGATACGTTGTTGCTTGAATGCAACTTTTCCTTTTGGAAATAAAGTGGGGAATGCCATAGAAAATAGTCCTTCAGTGGTGTATTCATTTATAGGAGATGGAGAAATGGATGGCCATGCAATGATTGGTGTTGGTCATCTTACACCTAGTTGTAGCAAAGAGCACACTTCTTCGACCTTTGTACATGCATGCAGGAGATTTGACACAAAGGATGTTGTTAGCAACATGTTGTGTTTGAAGGGGTCATATTTTGTGTCGCTTGTTTCCTCGAAGCTTGTATTTGTGGTGGTGGGATTTGAAGATGTTGCATAAATAGGGTTTGAGATGTTAGTAGAAGACTTTGACAAAGTGGATAATGCAAGCTCATCTATTTGGACATCCTTGTAGTATGGGTCATTGTGCATCTTATATGTAAGTGCCTTGTGGACACATCCTCTACTAACATGGAAGCTATATGGTTGTTGGATGATTTGTTCCTTGTTAACTATTAGTATATCAAGATCAATAATATGCCTGGGCAAGTAGGATGCAATTGCAGATATATCTTGAGGAAAGCAAATAGTGTTCCCACTGTATTTTAGTTGCCCCCCCCCTTGCATAGGTAACTTGAAGTATTGGGCTAATGCTTGATATTAACATCTCCTCAACTTGGGATAGAATTTTTAAACATACAGGTTGCTCACCAGGGTCCATGTTCCATTTTGAGAAGCGATGGTTAGTCTTTTCATATGTGCATCTATATCAAGTAGTGATTCCATTTGACTATCTAGTTTTGATTCCTGAATATCTCTCCATGTAAACCATACAAGTCGACATTCTTGATAGGCTATCTAACTTTGAGTGGGAGTTATTTATAGCAGAGAAAAACTCCTATGAAAAAGTGGCAAAGGGTGCATTTCGATAATTGGATCGGGCTAAACTATATTTTGAGTGAGGTGCATTTCTTTGTATGTGGGGCATCTTAACTGGAATGCTTTTCTTGCATTCTTTCATTTTCTTCCTCCATAATAAGGAATGTTGAGGATAAAAGCAATGAAATAGATTTGTGAGAGATAATTAGTAGAATATACAGGCTATTTACATACATATATGTACGTATATATGTTATAGATTGGAAGGAGATAACATGGTGTGATAAAATAATTTGAAACAAAAGAGGTAAAAAACATATAAAGATATGGACGGTTAATGTACATAAATTTGTAAAAATATATGGACAATGTTCACTTTTATATTTTTTTTTATATCGAAACAACACGATCATTGTGACAAAGAAGGAGAACATATGCTACAAAAAAAATTGCAAAATATGTAGGAGCAACTTTATATATCTAGACATGCAATGTTTCTAATAACAAGAAAACAATATTCGCAATTTGTGATAATGTTTACATATATGGGCAGGCCAAGTTTACAGTATTGCTAAGAAGAGAGAAGTGTGACATTCAAGTCGGCTTAATAACAATGCTTTGTGTTTATAATATCAACAAATTTTAATTTGTAATATTGTCATATGAGACTAACACTTTTGACATTTATTTTATTTAGGTAAAAGTGAAATACAAAATATTTTATAAAATATAATAAAAATAAAATTTATATATCAAATAAGATAAGCTCAACTATATTAAATATTTAAAAATCTATCAATAATATTTAAGCTCATAATTACCAAAAAAAATATTAATCTTATTAAAAGACAAAATTTCATATGAGAAAATTGGTCCTTTCAAATTTCAAAAGACCACTCCAAAACATTTGTCAAATTATTTGATTATAAATAAAATGAATTGAATTTTGGAAAACAATATGGTAGATAGACATTGGACTCTTAAATTTGATATTATCTCATCTTATTTGATTATATATTCAAATCTTTTTAAAAATTAGATAAGACCAATACACTTGAGATCGACATTTGTCATTCTATTTGAATATGAATAATAATTAATTGAAATTTACAAAATAATATGATTGATAGACATTGCACTTGTAAATTTGATATTATCTTATCCTATTTGACTATATATTCAAACGTTGTAAAAATTTAGATAATATATGATCATGTTTTAAAATCAGATTTGATAAAATTGAAAACAAAATAAACCTATGATTCTTAGAAAGAAACAACCACAAACCAACAAAATTACAAAACAAAAATCAAATCACAAAATTAACAACAAAAGTAAAAGAAACAAAACAATCAATAAAATTTGATTTGGAAAAAGACCAGCACACTTGAATTCCTCCATCAAATCCACTTGTGTGGGTACTTTTGTTTTTCTAGATTCTTCCATAGCATCTACTTTAAATCTTATCTTCCTCTCCACCAGGGCTTAAATTTGACGGTCGACCTTGCCTATCAACAAATTTTTTAATGACGGTTATCTATTCAAAGGTGCCCTTAAAACATTATGATATACTTTAGTGTAAGTAAAATTATATATAAATCAAACATATATATCATTATAATTCTATATAAATTTTGACAGTCTATCCAAAATCTCTCCTTTCATCTGATACAATCTTCTTCTTAGATTGTATTTTCTAATAAAATCTAAATACCATCAAAAATTTTTCTCTCCACCAAGTTTATTTAGGGTTTTTTAATGTCCACCAAAGTTTCCACGTCACCAAATTCAAAACAATGAATAAAGAGGATTTTTTTTTCAAAGGTTAAGTTTACGGGAGTGACATGTCCGGTTGGCTAAGTGAAGACAACGTGAACCTTGCTCTAACAACTATCAGTTGTATTTTTGTGAAATGTGGTTATTAGTATTCATACTAGTTGGACCCCAAAACTCCGATGGACACAACATAACAATCTATAGTGGCGGGGAAAGCAACAAAAAACATAACCAACATAACCAATAGCGGCAAGGAAAGCAACAAAAAACGGTGAAAAATAGTAGAAAAAGGGCAAAAAATGATGAATGGCTCAAATTCGTTCAATTGTCAACATTTGCATACATATTTACCCTAACCACCAAGAATGAATTTATTTCATCAAGAATTAATTTACCACCCACAATCATCATTAAGATAATACAACTTTAGCTAATATGCATGTATCTCACAACCTAGAGTTTATTTAATTAAGCCTTCTGAAGTTCAAGGCATACAATATTCAAAGCGTAATTGTTGTTGAATGAGTATGGATACACATGTGCGGCTCACATAGTACCACAACCAAATGGATTTTTTAGGGCTAATAACTAAGCAAAGGTTGTAATGTGTATTCAAGACAAGGCATAGTGTTGTCCTCTTTGCAGTGCAGTGGGTGGTTAGCGAGGATTTTTTGAGGGAAAATCATGAATGAATGAATGTTTTAATAATCCACGAAGGCCAAGTAGCCTATGGGACCCCTAGATAGCCAGCAAAGAAACACGAACCCCCATAAATGTTTCCTTTTCTTTCTGCATCTTGGATCTTCTATTGTGTATCTTGACCAGAAAATCTGCAAACCTTATTATCTTCTCTTCTTCAAACAAATCACCCAAGTTGTTCCCTTTTAATGTCTCAATATAATTGATCTGGATGTCCTTGTAAGCCGAACATTCCTTGATGTAGTGCCATTCTGTCTCAACCACTTCTTGAGTGCAATATCTACACCTTTTGTCTGCCCACTCCTCTTTAGGTATCATCCATCTTCCAGTCTCACATCTAAGCTAGTGCGAACTTGTTCTTATCTGAGCTATTAACATTTTTTCTTTCCATTTTATTTCCATTCCGATGTAGGTCTTTTGTGTATGGTCATGTGTAGGGTTAAAATGTTTGACATAGTATTCCTTTTTCCTCCCAAGTGGCCCTTTCCACATGCTTTCTTTGAACTTTCCTTGCACATACCTTTTTATTTCCCTATTGTTATTTGGACACTCACTTATGCTAATACCCCACTTGCTCATCCATTTGATATTTTGTTTCATCCACGTGCTCTTTCTTCTATCTAATTTTTCATTAGCTGCCATTTTTGGCCAGCGATGAGTCTCCATGTTATCTAGTCTTCTTAGATAGCTTAGCAACCGAAACATAGCAGATGCTTCAATAGGGAAAGCCCCGGCCTCAGCTAGAACAATCTCGTAAGGGACAGTAGATTTAATCCTGAGACTATGTGTGATTAAATGTTTTTGTAATCTCTCTATCTGTCTCCACTTTTTTGCTGAGGTGTTGCTACCCCAAACTTCACATCCATATAGTACCACTAGAACAACTAAAAGCCCAAAAAGAGTTTTCTTTGTCTTCCAATCCCATAACTCGGCCCTTCTGCATCTATTTTGCAATGAGTGTAAAGCTTTCCATCCCCCTTGTATCCTCTTTGCTCTACACGTTTCCCAAGCTGAGTTTGTTGTGGAAATCAAGGCCAAGATACTTATATTCATTGACCACCTGCAAGGGGCTGCCTTCAAAAACAAATTCCCTATGAACCTTCTTTCTCTTCAAGGTAAAGATCATGACCTTAGTTTTGGTAGTGTTCACTTGCATCCCCACTGATGACAAAAGAGCTCTAGTGCTTTTAAGTGTTCCTTCAAATCTTGTGTTATTTTTTCCATTAAGACAAGATCATCTGCATATAAAAGCAACTTTATAACACAATTGGTCAAGTAGACCCCACCCCCACCAAACTTATCGATCCACTCTCTAATTTGTCAATGTATATCCCAAATAATGTAGGGGATAAAGGGCATCCCTGCTTGACCCCGATATCACTTCCAAAACATTCTGAAAATCCTTGTTTGGTTCGAATTTTGGCCCAAACCTGTTCATACAGCCTATGGACAACAGCTCTATAGTGTATTGGAATTTCCAATTCTTCCATCCTACTCCATAATTTGCTCCTAGGAACCGTATCAAAAGCTTTCCTAAAGTCAACAAAGCAGCAAAAAACCTCCTCTCCTTGTTTATCCCAGACCTTCTCGATCAAGTGTCTAAGAGTCATGCAATGATCAATAGTAGAATGTTTTGGCCTGAAGCTCGCTTGCCCTTTTGCGCGCTTTTCCCTCCTTTTCCGCCCAAACACTGATCCGCTTTTCTATCATGCTCCCAAAAAGTTTACCAAAAAGAGGGTTGATCATTATAGTGCGGTAATTTGAAGGGTTGTTGATGTCACCACCTTTGAGCAGGGGGATGACAACACTAGTGTCCAATTTGTTGGAAACCCATACTGAAGGACCTCATTGAATATTTTTTTAATATGAGGCGTGAGAGCCTCCAATCCCCATTTTAAGTGTTTTGCCTGTAAACAATCTATGTCATGAGCTTTACCCATTGCCAACTTTTTTATTCCTTCTTTAATGTTATCCAAAGAAAAAAGTTTAACCCTTGAGTTATTATTGGAGGGTTGTCTTTATCTTGCCCCCTCTCATAAAGTTTGCTTTGCATACTCTAACCATTCAAGGTCTGTAATATTGTTCTCTTTATTGTGTCTTGTTGCTGCAATTCTCTCCAAAAGCCCCTTGGATTGTGCCTCCCAAGCAATATTAACTCCTTCCTTCTAGTTTGCATATACACTTATTTTTTCAGTCTGACCAGCTTTACATATTCTTTGTTATTACCCCATTTTTTAGCCCTTTTCTTTGCTGCTTTACAATCCTCATCGTACCATGGGTTTGCTGGAAAGCTATTTTTATTACTTTTTTTAGGCCTAGACCTTTTGCAAGAGTTGAGGGCCTTGAGAATAATAGAGGTCAGCATGGTGTTGTCCATACTTTTTTTATTTGAGTTGAACATCCCATTGGTTCCCACCGCGTGCAACTATTTTTCCAGCGTTGTTCGGAAGGTTTCTTGGTTTTCCTACGTCAAAAGGATTGAACCTTGAGTAGCTTCTTTCCTTTCATTATGTTGTGTCATCTCTTGCCGTTGAGTACCATTTTGTATGCTGATTTTCACCTGTATTGGATTGTGATCGGAATTCATTTCTATGTGACACTCCTTTACCTTTATGTCTATTAAACTTGTCACGAGTTTCTTTGAGCTTATAACATAGTCCACCACACTTTGACCATTGTATGTGTGACATGTGATGTTCCCAGAACTAGGCCACATTTTTAAACCATTGCATATAATTAAATCATACAAGCTGCACATTCCTAATAATTTTGCCCCATACTGTGTGATATCTCCTTTTCCATCTTGAGATAATCTTTCCCACTTTTGGTTCCCTTCCTCTTCTAGCCATAAAGGGTTGTCCCCTATTCCCATCTCAATATCAAGGCAAAGAGACTGGTTATTTGCAGTTCTAGCATTAAAATCTCCAATTAGAATGATTTCCCCTTTGTGGCTATATGTTGTTATATCCTTTTTCAAGGCTGCATATGGGTCTTCTTTGTCTAATTTCTTCTTCTTGTAGAATTTTGAACCATGGGGAGCAAAGTAACATGCTGCAAGATAAATTATGTTCTCCTTTAACTCTATTTTTATCCATATGTACTACTTATTTGTATCTTCCTTTTCAACTTGTATGATTTTTCCCCAAGAGTCTCTTACTAAAATTGTTACCCCTCCATATCCCTTGCCGCTTTCGGTTAACTCATTCCAAACTGACATCTTTGTGTAACCTTCAAAGTTTGGAACCTTGCAGCTCTCATGCTCATGTGTTTCAAGGAGGGCAATTATGTCCATCCCCTCAACTATGGGCAATTGATACAAAGTTAATTCCTGAAAAAAAATCTAGAAGCAGTAACAACAGAAGTAGCGGAGGATCCAACAGTAGTAGATTCAGTTGTTTGTAGTAGGAGGCCTAAACTAAAGCATCTGGGCCAGGTGTTGATCTAGTCAATCAAGTAGTTGAGTCAGTTGCTTCAGCTTGATTCTAATCTTGTGTTTATCCAACAACCTATATCGGTAGCACGATGGGGAGGGTATACTATATAGAAAGAAGTCCTTAGAAGGTAGCCCACCCTCGATCATCCCTTGAGATTCAAGCCCATGGAACCCCACGACTAGGTACCATTGGATCCCGATCCTGGAGTGACACATCCAATGGAAATTATTCGATTATTGTTGCTTTTGACTATTGAAACCTACCTTAGTCGATTAGATTCTATGGCCATCGATTCAAGTGCATGTATGACCCAACTTGAGGGGAGAAAGCTCCCATCTGATTAAGGCACTAAGGCATTTTGCAACAAAAGGAGCAAAATTCCTGAAAAAAATCTTAGGGAGGATTGTGTACGGAGAGGGGTTGAGTTGCTTGGAAAAACATATTAAAGACAACCTAGACGAGTCACTATATGGTCGTAGGTGAAAAAAATGCTCAAATCATGGAGCACAATTTTTGGTATGTGTTTGGTTTAGGCTTTACAAAGATATGTTTTGTATAGTTATAATGGAAAATTGTAGCAATATAAGTAATGTATCAACAAATTTTGCTAGCTCTAGCTTGATGTTATTCTGACACAGTAGTGCAACCTATGCTTGCTTGCTACACAAAGGAAGCATAGCCTTTTTTTTGGGTCTATAATTTTTCTTTGGTATGTACAGGTTCAAGGGACTTGATTTTATGTGTAGATATTAGAAGTAAATTTATAGGGACTACGTATAGAAGGTAGATGAGGAAATAGAATTGAAATAGTAAAATATTGAAATGGTAAAAATTACTTGGCAGTATCACAGCACATACAAAGAATTACAGGTAAAATAGTAAAAAGAATGTAAATAGAAAGCAACAAAATGGAAATAGTAAGCATACTTGGTGTTTTGCTCCAATGCGTTGTATGTTGCAAATTATTGATAATTTGTTCTTCTCTTCAATGTAGGGGAGAAGGGCCCAAAGTAGGATGGGTCAACTTTGGACGTCCACATCACCAAAAAAAATAAAAAATAGCCCACCACGTCACCCTGCCACTTGTGCATTGGCCCATATTGTTTTTTTTTTAAAATTGATCACCCTGCCACTTGTCAAGCACCATTTACACCGACATGTCCAAAACGGGCCGATTTTTCCCTCTGTCTAAAAGTGGAGCCCACCCACCTCCTTAGTCAGCGAGCACATCTACGTACATTGGATCAGATGGTTGTGTGTACACGATAGCCTCACCACCTTGAACCAACAGTTAAGAGCATTAAACGCTTGCCGCCTCCTTCGTTTCCTCCACTAACCAACTTGCCTTACACGTCGCTTCGCATTTACTTGGTCTATCGGGTGCATTAATCAGAGATCAAGGTTCATTCAATACTTCACATTCTCACATATCCCGCTCACTCGCATTCCTTTTGTTTGCAAACATTCTCGACTGTTCGTTTTGTTTGGCACCGAAACTGGTTCAGCTCTCCATGCTTCATTGTTCAAATCTTCACGCTTCTTCGTTTGGCTCTACACTGTCGAGAGCTCCATTTATCTTTTAGGTGAGGTTTCTAACCTCACTCATCCCATACCGCTATCTTTGAATACGACGATATTCTACCATGCACTTTTTTTTGCATAAATTTTCATTGTGAACTTTTGTCTTTAAGAAAGATTGCCTTAAATGAAATGTGGGGAGGGTTTAATTGGTTTTCTTTTCATCTACACTCGACCATGCACTCATAATCTTCTGATATTCATTGCACCCCTACATTGTGCTTTTCATATTGCTTCCTTATACAAAATATGAAATGGGTTTGACTAGTATAAAATGGTTTTCAGCCATGCACTTGTTTTCAACTTACACTTTATATGAATGTCAAGTCATTTCAATTTAAGTTCAGGGTTTCACTAGTTTTCCTTTCCTCTATACTCATCCATGCACGGCGTTTACCCTGCATTGTGCATTTCAATATATTTTGTTATTCCTAATCTTGTGTTATTCATTGCACGATGTTTACTCTGCATCAAGTGCTTTTCATATTTGCTTCCTTATACGAAATATGAAATGGGTTTGACTGGTTTAAATGGTTTTTCATTAATATTACACTTGTTCAACGAAATATGCAAAGGGTTTGACTGGTTTTCATCCATGCACTTGTATTCGTGTGTTCTTCATTGCACAAACTTTAATTCTACAATTTGCTTTTTACATTTATTTGTTATTCCAAACTACGGAAATGGATACAATATATTTGCTTGTTACTGGGAAATATTCATACAGTTTTGATATTTATCATTTCAAGGGTTTCTGCCATGCACTTGAATTCGTGTCTTCCTCATTGCACATACTTTAACTCTGCAATTTGCTTAGAATATTTTCAACTTATTCTGAAATATGAAAATGGTATGACTGGTTTTCATTTTGAAGATATTATGGCATGTTTATGTATTATTTTGTTCTTCCATGCACAATAGTTATGTCTGCTAATTTTTTTTTTCATTTCATTGTTACTACCAAGTTCATGCAAATGGTTTCACTCGTTCAAAATTATAGGGTTTCCTCTTTGACAATGCACAAACTTTAACTTTGCAATTTCCCTTTAATATTTGTTTGTTATTCCCAAATATGAAAATGGATACAATATATTTGCTTGTTACTAGGAAATATTCATACAATTTTAATGTGTATCATTTCAAGGGTTTCTACCATACACTTGCATTTATTTCTTCCTCACTGAGTAGACTTTAACTCTGTAATTTTCTTATAATATTCTCATGTTATTTTGAAATATGAAAATGGTATGATTGGTTTTCATTTCAAAGATATTTTGGCATGTTTATGTATTATTTTGTTCTTCCATGCACAATAGTTATGTCTACGAAATATTTTTTTCATTTCATTGTTACTACCAAACATGGAAAGGGTTTCACTGGTTCAAAATTACAAGGTTTTATGCCATGCACTTGTATTCATCTCTTTGACAATGCACAAACTTTAACTCTGCAATTTTCCTTTAATATTTTTTTGTTATTCCCAAATATGAGAATGGATTCACTTGTTTTCATTTTGAAGTTAATTTGCCATGCAAATATATTATTATGTTCTTATATATATGTATTTGTCTTTCCATACATATATATATATATATACATATTGTGCATGGAAGAACAAAATAATACATAGACATATTTCCATACATATACTTGTTTTCATTTCGAAGATATTCGGCCCTACCATTATATTATTTTGTTCTTATATATATTTATCTCTCTCTTTCTATATATATATATATTATGCATGGAAGAATAGAATAATACATCTAGACATATTTCCATACATATACAAATATATATATATATATATATATTCGAATATGTATATATATATATTCAAATATGTATATATATACATATTCAAATATGTGTATATTTGTAATTGTTTATGTAATTGTTACTACGAAATTTGTTTTTTTATTTATGTTTGGCTCTCCACAATTCATTGTTCGGCTCTGCACTGAAGAAAGCTCCCTTTGTCTATCAGTTGAGGTTTGCTACCTCACTATGCTTGTACCATTGTCTTTCATTTTGACAATGTTTAACCAATGTCTATTCATGTCTCACTAAAAAGATCTACCCCAAGCCATTTCAATTCAAATAGTAAAATTGAAGAAACTGTCATCATGCATATATTGAATAAAAACAAACTGTTCATGCACATTAAAGACAATTGCATTACAAAGTGCCATCAATTGCATTACAAATTGGTCATAAAAACAAAGCATTGAACTGCAAACATCGAAGATGCAAATTAAAAAAAAGAAAACTATATATTTATATATATATATATACAAGTACATGGCTGAAAACCTTGTAATTGTGAACCAATCAATCCCATTCCATGTTTAACCATTGCATGCGTAAAACCCTGTAATAACATGATATAATAAGGTTGTTGTTTCAGGGAAGTGTTGTCTGCAAGAATTGGAGACAAGTGTGGACAAAGAGGGATATGATGTAGCAAAGCGCATAGAACGTTGTTGGAGAAAACTAATGCCTGAATGAGTTGAACCTAACAAAAAGCATGAATTCAATTGGGTTTTACCTCCAGGGTAAAACATATGATTTTATTCATGTTTTTTGTTTGGGTTTGGCTCATTCAATATAGTGTATTGGACAAGAGGGAATGTGTTGCTAAGCAAGCAATAGATGTATATGATTACTGCCTTTCCCCACCTTAAACGACCAGCTTAGAGCAATAATAGCTCAACGCCTACTTCGTTACCTCCACTGGGCAACTTTCCTTATGCATCCCTCCACACTTACTCAGACTGTCAAGCGCATAAAGAGGAGATCAAGGTTCATTCAATGCTCCAAATTCTCTCATATCCCACTCATTGTCATACCTTTTGTTTGCAAACATTCTTGAGTGTTCATTTGGTTATGCACCCATACATGTTTGGCTCTACACACTTCATTGTTCGGCTCTGCACTGTCGAAAGCTCCCTTTCTCTTTGAGGTGAGATTTTTTACCTCACTAGGCCTCTACCAATGCCTATATATATTAAAATTAACACACACACACACACACACACACACACACATATATATGTGTGTGTGTAACTCAATATCCGGGGTTTCAACTTACACTATTTATGAATGACAAGACATTTTAGTTCAATTTCATTATTTTTTTTTTCTATATGCCAAGGAATATATATCAGTTCTATGCACTATCAATGTTTGTCACCCACCACCTTGTAACTCGATATTTGGGGTTTCAACTTGCACCATTTATGGATGTCAATGCATTTCAGTTCCATACATTGTGAGTGTTACACCTTATCATGTTGGTATATATGTATAACTCATGTACAAATGTTCAATTTGATTGTTCAATTGCTTTCTTCAATTCGATGGTTCAATTTGATTGTTCAATTGCATTGTTCAATTGGATTGTTCAATTGGATTGTTCAATTTGACTGATCAATTGGATTGTTCAATTTCATTGATCAATTGGATTGTTCAATTGTATTGTTCAATTGGATTGTTCAATTGCACTGTTAAAAGTTATTGTTCTATTGCATTGTTCTACTGGACTGTTCAAATGGATTGTTCTATTCGATTGATCAATTGGAATGTTCAATGCATTGTTCAATTGGAATGTTCAATTTCATTGTTCAGTTGCAATGTTCAATTTGATTGTTCATTTGGATTGTTCAACTTGAATGTCATATATGTCATGTATATTCATTAGCAGTTATTTGTTTCATTCTTTTAGACATGTTGGTATATTCGGCTGACACTTGTTAATTTCTATCTTGTTCAATCTTCTTCGATGGTGTGCAATTTCAATTCATTATTGGCTTCATGATGGTGAATTTCATGTCAAAGGTAAACACAAAAGGATACTATACATTCTTATTGTAAGTTAAATAATTGCCTTACTACACTTTTCTTATTAATGACTATTTTCATATGTGTTTGCAGGATTCAGTTGGATAAATTCACCATACAATTGGCCATCTCCAATTCGTAGAGGGGAGGTTTTTAACCTCACTAAAGCTGCACCATTGTCTCATGTCATTCCCTTTTCTTTGTTCTTTTCACTTATTTGTTTTGTTATGGGTTTGTTGTGTTACTTAAGGTGAATGCTATTATTTATTTTGTTGCTGATTTTGAACTGAATATTTAAAGTGTTTATCTGATTGTCCATAGATCAAAGGTACTCTTTCGTTCTAAGTGCATCGACAATGTGCTCCATGACGTTTATGGCATGTAGGGTGTTTATGAACACTTCCAATACTTTTGTTCATAAACACACTCAATTTGTCAAGGAAATATATGGTTCTCTTCATGCATCACTGTGACTTTAATGTGTTTAATCTTTTCATTTAATTTCTATCTATACATACACAATAACTTTCAATCTATATATCAATGTATGTATGTATATATCTATATATTTGTGTGTGTATATATATATTTATAGATACATATATGTATATAGCTATATATATATGTAGATACATATATATACATGTAGCTACACATTCATATATATGTAGATACACATTGATATATATATATATACATATATGTATATATGTGTAAATACATATATATACATGTACATACATATTCATATACATGTAGATACACATTGACATATATGTAGATACATATATACACATGTAGATACACATTGATATATATGTACATACATATATATATACATTGTTCAATTTAATTGTTCAATTGGAATGTAGATACATATACATACATGTGGATACACGTTGATATATATATACATAGTTCAGTTTGATTGTTCAATTGCATTGTACATATATATAAATGTAGATACACTTTGATATATATGTAGATACATATATATCTATATACATGTAGATACACATTGATATATATGTACATACATATATATACATGTACATACACATTTATATATATGTAGATACATATTGGCATATACATACATGTGTATTCATATGCACATAGATATATATGTACATACGTATTGACATAGACATACATCGAAATATGTATGCACATAGATGCATATGTACATCCTTATACACATACATATATATGTACATATGTATGCACATATAAGTACAACATATATCCTCGAAATGAAAACCAATCATTGAACCATTTTCATACTTGGGGATAACAAACAAATGTTATAACCAAATTGCAGATTTAAGGTTTGTGCAATGATGAACATAATAATAGGGGATAGATAGAATCATATAGGTCAAATAGGTCACATCCATCTCTACCATTCACAAAAAAAGAGTGAACTGTAATGTACCGAAACAAATAAACTTGAGATAAGACATACATACATGTTATCTTTTGTAGAGGTACAACCTAAAAGTAGTATTTTGTTGTGAAGTGTTGTGGATTTTAGATATATCTAGTAGACCTTTTTAATGACTATATGAAATGTATTCACATGCAATTTCAAATGTTAAATTATCAGCATAGACTATATTGTATGAAATGTTCTATAAGATTATCAACATTGAATATTTTTTTCACATTTAATGTAGAATAGATATTATAAACATAGTAATTGTTGTAAACAAAATTGAAACAACTTATCTGCGTAGAATATATTTTCACAAATGTAGAATAGATATTATAAACATAGCAATTGTGGTAAACAAAATTGAAACAAAATATTTGCATACAATATATTTTCTAAAATGTAGATTAGAAGACAACCATAAAAAAGGTATTGACATAGTCATCAATGGGCTCGACACTAGAGCGCCTTAATATGCAATTGTAAAACAATTTTCACCCACAAAGTCAACCAAGGTACTCGTATCACATTAATAAACATATTTAGTTCAAAATAATAAACAAATTTAGTTCACATTTATAAACAAATGCAACACAATGAAAATGGCATGCCCAACTACAACCCAAAAAAAAAACCAAGATATAAGGCATTGTTTAAGATGGTCCCTCCCAAAATTAGTCAAATTCTCCAAGGAATGAATCTAGAGATGTGTTCTCGTCTCCAGCTGTTGCATTTAGACTTGCCATAAATTGATTTGCATTTGCATTTTTCAGTTGTGTGCAACTTACATTTGAAGGCGTTAGTGGTGAAGAAGTCTGGCCAACTAGAAATTGAGTGTAGCTAACTTGAGATGAGCTAGGACTGAACCACACATTGCCTACAGAAAATAGAGGGATGCTATTATTGGTTATATCTTGAAAGTAACTATGGTTATCAAATAAGGGAGTTGTAGGATTGCTTAAGCATCTATGTCGCATCAATGCTCTATGGGCAACATCAATCTCCCTTTCCTTCTTCTCTTGTTCTTTTTGTATCCTCTCTTGCTCCTTCTTCTGCTCTTTTTCCTTTCTTTGCAACTATTTCAGCTACTCTCTTTCCTTGCACTCAATTTCCTTTTCAATTTTATTTTGTTCCTTTTGCTCCAAGGCCAGAATCCATGTTGCCTTTTTGTCTTTAGTTTGTTGCCTCTTTCTAATTTTTAATTCTTCCAGTTATTTTTTTCTTTGTTCCTACTCCATTATGAGATTCATGTAATTGTCAATAGTCAGCAACTGAGACTGTCAGCTCACCCAAAGAGCACCACCAGCAGACTTTCTCATTCTTCCATTCACTCTGTGACTTGGAAGCTTAAGGAAGTTACTAATTTGAGAGCCAATTTTGGTTTGAATCGTTTCATTGACTTGGGAGTCAGTAAACTCCACCTGGTCTGGTGTACCTTGACTTTCGTTGTTGCAATCTACATAATAGTGCACTGTTTCTTCTGGAGGTGTGGGTTTTGGAGATGGGAATGTGAAATCCCCCATGTCTTCTTGTGTGGGATAGTTGTCCATGTCCTCAAGTTGTTGCTTTGCACCTTCATGCACTTGACTATCTGTTGGAGTCTACAATGTTTGTGAAAGTTCATTTGTTCAAACATCAAGTCTCGAAAGACTAAGGATGTTCTGCACTGCAGAAGCATAGTCGGTGTCAACAATGCCATATGTCTCATTGGGATGCATGTCTCCCACGAGTGCATCAGAATTGAGAGGCCATATCCCCATACTTTTAAAGCCAAAGCTTATGTTGGTTGGAGTCAAATCTCTTCTCAGTGCCTTGTTGCCTAACTCTGCCAATTCTGCCCTTCTAATATCAATATTGGGGAATCTAGTGAGAAAATATGCTCGTTCTGATTTGAAATAGTCCTTGAATGGTGAAAACATGGTAACATCCAAAGGTTGTAGCACATGAGAAGTATGAGCAGGTAGTGTAAGGAGGTCAGTGCCTAACCTCCTTGCCCTTTGGATAGTTGACAATGCAACATGACTTCCATGGCCATAAAAAATCAGTAGGTGCCTATTAGTAGGTGAGACACCCCCAGGAACTGACACACAAAAATGTTCCAGCCATTCATAGAAAATCTCCTTCGTCATCCAAGTATGTGCTTGGGTTGCCATAGTTGTGTGTGGTTCACAATTCACAATGTAATTCTCTATCTTTGTATTACCCTTGAATAGATAGAATCTAGGTATGGTTTGGCTAGATGCATTAACACAACATAGAATTGTTATCCATTATGTACTTTTTGGAATGATGTAGGAGAAATTCCTACTGCCTCGTCGTGCCAAGACCCTCATAGTTCCATTTATGCCAGCTTGAATGCCTGTTTCATCACAGTTCCAAATTTTTTCAGGACTGTATGGGGTACTTTCATATGTTGTTGGCAACGTTCTATAAAAATCAACTACTATTTTGGGTCTAAGGTTTACTGTCCTATCTTTGTCAAGACCTTCAACTGTGTGTAAGGTCAATTCTGGATGACACCTCTTGAATCCAGTCTACCATGATTTTCTAGGGAGCCCCTCCATGAAAGGGTTGGATCTACTAGTCTGGAATATTTGAGCAACCTCTTGCTTGAGATTCATAATCTCAAGCCCATGGCCAATATCTACCATATATGTGCACCACTTCAAAATCAGACCCTCCTCCTCTTCTTTTAGGACTATTGGTGGATCCTTCTTTGAAGTAGTGCTTGGGTCGCCTAACCAATTGCTAATTGTTGTAGCTGGGATTTTCCACTTCTTCACAACAACTCTCATCAACATCCCATTTGTTCTAACATCCTCTAGTTCCCTATACATGTCCTCTGATGACCATTCCCTTTCCTTTGATGCTCTTGCCCATCGGATTGGTGGTGCAACAACCTCCTCGACAACCTCAATAGGTTCTAGATTTGTGTTTACTTTTGCAAGTAGTTGTTGCACATTGGGGACTGTTACAGTGTCTTTCCTTGTACGAGACGACGTATTTGTAATCTTGGTTTTAGTTTTCAGCCTCAGTTTACCTTTAGATTGCACCTACAGATGTTAAAAAAGATGTTTGGAGCAGTTAAATAAAACAAAAAATTGAACATTGTTGAAGTCACAGTGATGCATGGACAGTTTGCATTTATTTAATTTGCATCTTGATATTTTGAAATTCAATGGTCTGGTTTTTATGAATAGTTTGTAATGCAATTGTCCACAGTTTGTAATGAAATTTTCTTTATTGTGCATGAACAATTTGTTTTTATTGTCTTTATTTTGCTTGGTTTTTATGAACAGTTTGTAATGCAATTGGATTTATTGTGCATGTTGATAGTTTGTTCAATTTTATTATTTGAATTGAAATTATTTAGAGCAGATCTATTTAGTGATACATGAACAAACAATAGTTAAACATTGTCAAAAGGAAATACAATGGTACAGACGTAGTGAGGTAGAAAACCTCAACAAAAAGAGAAAGGGAGATTTCTTGAGTGCAAAGCCGAACAATGAAATGTGGAGAGTTGAACATAAATATATAAAACAAATTTCGTAGTAACAATCACATAAACAATTACATATATACATATACAAATATATATATATATACTATATATACATATATATAATATAAATATATAGATATATATATATACATATATTTATATATATAATAATATATGTATTCTTTTCTTCCCGCACAAAATATATATATATATATATATATATATATATATATATATAATAATTATTTTGATCTCCATGCACATACATATATATATAGAAATACATATATAGAAGAGAATAATATAATTGCATGGCAGAATATCTTTGAAATGAAATTGAGTGAATCCATTTTCATATTTGGGAATAACAATCAAATATTAAAGACAAATTGCAAAGTTAGTTTGTGCATTGTCAAAGAGAGGACTACAAGTGCATGGCAGAAAATCCTGTAATTGTGAACCAGTGAAACCATAAAAAATGTTTGGTAGTAACAATTAAATAAAAATTGCATTTTGTAAAGTGAACTATTGTGAATGGAAGAATAGAATAAAACGATTGCATGGTAGAATATCTTCGAAATGAAAACCAGACATACCATATATATGTATGGAAATATATAAGTATGGAAATATGTCTATGTATTATTTTGTTCTTTCATGCATAATATGTATATGTATGTATGGAAAGACAAATACATATATAAGAACAGAATAAAATAATTGCATGACAAAATAACTTTGGAATGAAAACAAGTGAATCCATTTTCATATTTGGGAATAACAAACAAATATTAAAGGAAAATTGTAGAGTTAAAGTTTGTTCATTGTCAAAGAGAAAACCCTGTAATTTTGAACTAGTGAAATCCTTTCTATGTTTGGTAGTAACAATGAAATGAAAAAAGCATTTCACAGACATAACTATTGTGCATGGAAGAATAGAATAATACATAAACATGTCAAAATATCTTCGAAATGAAAACCAGTCATACCATTTTCATATTTCAGAATAACATGAGAATATTTTAAGCAAATTGCAGAGATGAAGTTTGTGCAATGAGGAAGACACGAATGCAAGTGCATGGCAGAAACCCTCGAAATGATAAAAATGAAAGCCCTATGAATATTTCCTAGTAACAAGCAAATATATTGTATCCATTTCCGTATTTTGGAATAACAAAAAAATGTAAAAAGAAAATTGCAAAGTTAAAGTTTGTGCAATGATGAACACATGAATACAAGTGCATGGATTAAAACCAGTCAAACCCTTTCCATATTTCGTCGAACAAGTCTAATAGTAATGAAAAACCATTTAAACTAGTCAAACCCATTTCATATTTCATATAAGGAAGCAAATATGAAAAGCACAATGCAAAGTAAATGGCATGCAATGAATAACACAAGATTAGGAATAACACAATATATTGAAATGCACAATGCAGGGTAAACGTCATGCATGGACGAGTATAGAGGAAAGGAAAACCAATGAAACCCTGAACTTGAATTGAAATGACTTGACATTCATATAAAATATAAGTTGAAACCCCAAATATTGAGTTATAGGTCAATGTGACAAAAATTGACATCCCATACAACATATTTGCATTCACAGGCAACCAAAATTTGTAGCAGTAGAATACTTGTAGCTTGTCACAATGTTGTTGTTGCTGCCTCTAGACTTTCTTCATTTTTCTGGAGAAAATTGTATAACTGATAATGAAAGTGGGACGTGCTAAATGGAAATTGCAAGAGATTGAGTAATGCATTTTTTTATTTGAAAATCTCCTTATATGTTCAATGTTGGTTTGGTGCGGAGTCTTTAATTCCTATCCTTTTAATTTCAAATTTGAAATCTTCATCGAATGCCTTCAATTGTTGAGTTTGTATGTATTAATGGTGTGCATTCCTTGTTTGCTTGACAGGAGATTTTGGTGGCTTTAACACCATTGTTTTGGTGATTGCAAGTGGGAAAAATAGGAGGAACCAGTAGTAGAGAGGTTTGATTTGACAAATGGGACACATATGAATGATTGCTACCTATCTAAGTGTTGTGTTGGTGGGAAAGTGGGATGGGGGTTCGGCTGGATTGGATTTAGTGATGGGACATTCTCAGCTTGTAGTTCTACTCGTGGCATCCCAGGTGCCTGAAAGGTGGTTGTGATATAATGCAAGTGGTGACATTAAAGGGGAGCTTGGGTTATACTAATTTTATATTTTGGAATTTTGTTTTAAAGCGAGGGGTCATTAATAAGCAATATGGCTTGTATGTTTGTCATGTCAGATGTGCTTTGAATATTCTCTGACATGTAAGGTCCTGTGAATATCTATTTGTGTATGGGAAAAATATTCTCCGATTATAATACAATTTTGACGTTACAGTGATATGTGTACCTTTGTTGACTTTGTGGGTGAAAACTGATTTACATTTGTCTATTATTCAACCTGTGGGGCCCACATGGGACTAGCTACTTTTTTCCCCAGTATAGGATCCTGCTTGACTATGGCCCCTCTCCCCTATTGTCTGTTGCAAAATTTTTGGGATAATTTTTCTGCACATCCATTCTACTTATAGACAGATAATCTATGATGATATACAATAAAATTCATGAATGTAATCAATAAGTAAAGAAGATGCATTAAAAGAAATGCACGAAAGGTCTGGCAGCACTCTCCCACTTGATTTTATTTTTATATCTTTGAAAGGAAATCTATGAACAACTGGAGAATTGATATTTAACCTCTTTACTGTTGCTTAGTCATGTTTACAAAGCAACATATTTTACCATTTTAATAGATGTGACATCTGACAGCTAATGGAGCAAGTATGCAAAGTAGATGTGCCAGCAAGAAGGGAAACCTATGCAGGTGATCAACAAACATTGCATATAATTTAATGCAGTGATAAGATTTTGATTAAATAGGATATCTCATGTACAGGATATTATGTACCGCTTTGAATTTAATGTTTATTCAACACTTTGAATTGAATAAAATATTCGTAGCAAATATTTGCAACTGTCTAAATCAATGGATGAAAGACTTTCAATCGTTGGCATGGTAAGGCGAACGATAAGAGCCATTGATGCTAATTTTTAGCTTTTCCTTGTTCAAATTGGATACACCTTTGGCTTAAATAAAAGATTTAAGCTGAAGTGAATAAGGAAAATATATGTTGTCATTTTCAAGTAAACTAAGAAGGGAGGGATTCCATTGTGGACATTTTATCCTGTCTTATCAAGGGAAGTGTGTGGAGAGGCCCTTTCTTTGTTTAATTATTGATTTGATTGTTCAAAATACATATAAATTATCAAAAGTCAGGAAAAGATTCAAAGCAAAAGTAATTGGCACAACTAAAATATCTTTCTTTAAAAAGACAATAAAGATAGATGCTCATACTATTGAATGGAGAGAACAATAGTAGCATTGGACGTAGTCAATTTCTTTTGGAATCTTCTTTCTTTTTTGCATTTATCACATTTATGCTTTACAAACATTGTGACGTCACACTGCAACAAAATATGGTTAATACAACAAGTGAATGTTTCTGCTTGTAATTGTTTAGGATTTTTCCCATAGTTAGAATAGTTAGAAACATCCATTTTTAATATTATGAATTATATAACATTATATTTTTAAATAATCAATATTAAGTAAAAGTAGGTTTTATTAAGATATAATTAATAAGATAAGTATGATGGTGAAATTTACATTTAATTTTAGATCTATTTTAAATGAATGATTAAGTAGTATATTCTTTTATTAAATTCAATTTATTTTCTAATTTTTTATCCATTTGGTTTACATATACTTTCATAGATTTAATATACTTCATCTTTAATGTGTATTTTCACATATTTGTTGTTATTAACTATTTATTGCACTTATCTTCACACTACTATACATACATTTATTTCATGTATTGAGATGTGTGCCTTCCTATCTTAGGTCAATCACATGACATATGTGTTGACATGGTTGTTACACACACAACAACATGCAGATAAATCCTTGCCACTTGAACAAGAGAACCTATCTTTCTTGAAAGAATCACTAAAATTTCATGGTTAAAGGGAATCTTAGCTATCCTAAGGCTTGGGAATGTCAGGTCTTGACTCACTAGGTTTGTAGAAGGTTCATTGTGCAATTGTTGTTAAACATAAGGGGCCTGTTGGTTTTAATCTTTCAACTTTCAAACAATCAAGTAATGTAAATATTTAGCAAATTGAACATGCATTACCTTTCACTTTTCAATATTTGAAGTCATTCAAAAAGAAAACTACTAAAAGATTAGAATTAAGAGGAAAACGACCTAGAAAATTAATGGCTCCCAGCTATTATCCACACATTCACAGAGAAACAATTAAACCAAAGCATAAACTATTGTGTACTTCACCAGACTGCTTCACAGCTACATACAAAATAATGCAAAGAGTTTGAAGAAAAGAATCGTTCGCCATTGAAATAACATCAAAATGCACTCAAATCTAGCACACCAAATTGAATCTTCAGATAAGAGTAAACAACATACAATTATACAAGATTTATTATCTGGAATAACCTTCAAATTGCTTTAGTATTAATGATTTGTACTATAAATACAAGTTTTTAAATTGGAATTGAACAAAAAACATGACATAAGCGTAAAATTGGTGATGTTCCAACTTTAGTCTAAATGCTTCAACAATTATGATCCTCTAATAAAGAATAACAAGTTCTTCCTTTTATAAAACACAAGGCAACAATCGATCATCAAAAATCACATGGCTAAGAAAAAATAAGCCAATCAATAAACAATATGTGGCACAAGGGCATTAGTGGCACTTAGAAGGTATTTGTCACAATCCTTGAAGACAAAGTCAAAATCTGCACTTTGACTTTCCTCGTTGTAGTCCAAATGTCTAAAAATTGTGGGTAAAGTCTATCAAGTTATCTCAGTCTTCAAAAAATGCAGGAACAAGTTGTTGACACTTCCTTTCAAAATCCTCGATCTTGACAATGATTTCCACTGTCAAGAAAAATACCCGCTGGTGGGAATCGGGAAAAGCTTGTATTTCTATCAGCCGATCAAAAACCCAAGTCTTCATTTTCCCCGATTTCTTGCTATTCGCCTTCAAACATTTCTTCTGCATATTCATCTCCTCCTTTTCTGATCTTATGTTCTTTGAAAGCCGTTAAAACTCGACTTATGTCTTCTTTTGGCACACTTTGTACCATTTTCCAACTGAACTTTTGTTGTAATCTTTATAGCTTCATTTATTTAAGCTACATCGAGCTCATATATCACCATGTGATTGTGATACTTGATCATTTCATACATGGCCTCTCTATTTAATGATTGAATTGGGTCATTTTAATCACCTTCTCAAGAATTTTTTTGAATGCTTTTACCTCAACATCATCTTTTCCAAAGTTATCTTGATCACACATCTATTGTGTAAGCGTTTCTATGAGCTCCAAGTCTTTATCTACCATCTTTTCTCTTTTCACCACTACCTTTTCCAACTCTTTCATGCACTATAGCAGCGAATCCTTTTCTCAAAATGATGTAGAGAAGGGACTTACTCACAAAAAACTTGACACATTCTAAACAAGGTTTCAACGCAAGTGATGAAAATGTGCATTCTTGCTCATTCTTGGTAACTAGCTCTTAAATCTTATTGGCACTCAACAGAGAGGAAACAACATGAAACATGATATTCTTGGACTGTTCAGCCCTCTTACAACAAATATTAATGATTTCCCAACCAATCACAATCCAACAAAGCATAGGTTTTATTGAACCCTCAAGTAGCTAGGGTTTCTTGACTGTTTTCATGAAAATGAACACACACAGGTTAGCATAACTTACACATAAAGTTGTTTGGTGCAATTTCATTTAATGGGTATCTAGATAATGGACTTAATAATTTTTTCACCATGTTTCATAATTTTCCCACTATTAAAATAAAATTTATGAGTTTATTACACTTGCTGGAAACCCTAGTTAGGGTATAGGGCTGTCATCACCAAAAATGCAATAAATTTCACAAAAATTAATGAAATGACTCCAAAAAAAAAACCAAAAGTTATGTATTTCATAGATTCATCATCCCCACCCCTTCCCTTGACCATATAAGGTCATACAAAACTGTACCAAGCAAGTTTCTTGTTGTTTCATAGTAAAAATTTTCAATTGTTTACACTAAAATGACCATAACTTCTACAAAACAAAATAAAAATTCATGAAAAAGAAAGCATTTGAAAGAGGAAAGGTTCCTTCAACTTCTCCAATTTATTTCTTTTCTTTACTAATATGTAAAGATCCATACCATGAAGATTACAGATCTTTTACGCAGGAAAATGCAAGGAAAAGTGTGCCAAAAATGAGTTTTTTTCATTCCCGCACTTCTCCAACCTTGGTCAGCATGTGTACATCGCATATTAATGCCATTACATTCATTTCCAATGTTCAAAACTAATTCCTAACTTCCCAAACCAAAAATGCAACTTTTTGACAACTTTTTCCTCCTAATCACCAAAATGACTCAAAAGGATCCCAAATGGCTTAGAATGGACCAAATTAAACTTATTGACCCAAAATAAAAACTTTTCAAAATGACCCAAAATGCATCAAAAGATGCCCCTTCATCACAAACCAATTGTATTTTCCATGTCTTCATCTTCGAAACATCATGTTTCGTTACCACCTTTTCCTCTAATAATACCTGGGTGTCTATCTTTGGAATAGCTTCCAATTGTCGTAGCTCTATATCATTTTTCTCTAGGAGATCTTTGCACTTAACCATTAACCCTTTAGACTTTATGATCCAATGGAAAGCTTCTTTACATTTGGCAATGGCTTCCCTTAAAATTTCTTCACCTTGTTACATCAAGTTCCCTATCCAGTTGTCGAACACATTCATTTTGTGCCTCAAAATTTCAATTGTTTCCACTTGCTCCCTAGATATCAACACTAGATTAGGTGGCAACTCTGTTAATGATTGACTTGGTTGAGTTATGGCTTTGATGAAGTTCTACATATCGGTTATGCACTCCTTTAACCCCTTTTTATTTTGCTTATCTTTCCTCTTATGGGCAGTAGTTTCCTCTAGGTTCATCTTCATTTCTTCTATTTCCTACTCTTGTGATGAGTTCCCTAGGTTAATTGTTCATATAGATGATAATCTCAGGTAGTATCCTCATGTTTACCCTTTCCTCTAATGAGAGTAGCTACCTAGAGAACTTTCCGACTATCTACAATTCACCTAATGGCATTTTTGACTCTAGCATTGGCCTTAGGCCTTGGTGTTTCCATCTCTTGTATTATACTTTTGAAATCTAGAAGCACCAATTGTACCTACAATGGTGGCACTAATTGTTGGGTCAGCCAATTAGGCATGTATTCACTTGGTCGTACCTCTATCTCCTTCGACTTCAAGGATTTTTACCATATTATCTTCTTGTTGCAAAGAATCATGGTTTGTTTTCTCTTCTCTTCTTGGCCCCTGTTCTTTTTCTCTAGCTCTTACCTCTTTTGCATCCCCACTTTCCTTTTCAACATGACTCTCCTATGTGAGTGGTTCATGTTATTCTAGGAGATCAAGGTTTTTAGTACCTTAGTTTTCTTCATCCATGGCTCTGAGGGGTTAAATAGCTTGACCTTTATCCGAGCTTTCTTCCTTGTTAGGTTCATGCAACTACTCTTGAGTAGTGTTATCACTAGTTTCCATATGTTGAATTTGGTCCTTAATTACCTCAGTATTGATTACATCTACCTGTATCTCCACTTCCTCTCCTTCTAGGGAAATGGGCATCTAAGAAGCCACACTTGGTTGTTCTTCCTTAAATTGGGATTTTACTTTCATCACTTTTTATTTTGATGATTCCACCTCTTGGGTGGGTAGATCGACTATAATTCCTGGACCTTCAACGATGTCCTATTGTACTTCATTTTTAGGTTCCTTTTCAACAACTAACATGTACTTTGGCATTGTCTCTGGTTGTTGTTTTCCTTTCATCTATTTTACAAGATTGCTCCACCTCTCCATTTCTTTCATAGCAAGATCCATTGTTATATTAGGATCTTCTTCTCAAAGTGAATATGACTCTCCCATGGTTTTCCTCATCATAGAAATCCCTATTGAAGGAGGGGAAGCAAACATTGTAGCCACTGGCTGAGACATTGATCCTTTCATCTGGGTGTATACCTATTGTTTTCAACTATTTCCTCTGCAATGTGATATTTAGCCCTAGGAAATATAGCTGATGATGATGCCCCTACTAGTTCTTTTAGTAAATTCATTGGGATGGCCCTAACCTCCTTGTTGGTTTCTTCCAATTGTGAGGCCACTAAGACTCCATGACTTGGGGTTTCAACTATTCTTCCCTTATTCTCTTCAAGAGCCTTAGCCTCCACAATCTTCCTTTTCTTTCCAAGGTAGTCATCATATCCCAAATCATCAATTACCTTTTTCTTGGGTGAGTATGTAATCACCACTCCATTGGACCTTAGCATATGGATATTTATGTCTATCCAAATATGACTGAACTCAATTACTAGCCTAGATATTTCTTCTAATGATATAATGTTATGCTCTTTCCAATCAAGATCTTGAATGGGTTGATCAAAAATCCTATCATAGTCATACATGGGATTCATGACTTTCCCATCATCCTCATTTATTTGTAATGGGACATCATGTGTTCCCATAGTCATCATTTGCTTCAATGTCAACATTTGATATGATCTTCTCCTAGCCTCACATTCATCCAAACAATCATTCTAGTACTCTTCTAGATGAGGTACATGAGCATACCTTTTACTGATGTGTCTAGAAAGTCTCCTATATGGATCATATTTAGCCCTGCTTAATTTGAATTCTTCCAATCCAAATGCTAGCAATTCATTCTCTATGAGCCTAGCACTTTTAGCTGAGTTGCACTTATAATTTCCCATAATGATGGGAAATCTAATTTTTCCCTTCTTATGAGCTTGTAAGAAAGAATCATGGGACTCCATTACTTGCCTTGTAAACTCCAAAAATACTATTTTTTTGTAAGGTATTTAGGTAGCATGTAAGGGTTGCTCGAAAATCCTTCAAATCTAATATACCAACACCCATGATAAGTCATAGCTTCTTGTGCAAATAGGGAGATTCTTCCAACTTTGTCCCCTTCCATAGTTTGGATTACCTTCATTGAAAATGCATAATTAACCCTCTGATAATTCTTCAAGTATTTGTTTGCAATTATGTAAGGGTAATGGTGATAGACCAGCCTCTGTCCTATATTCCTATCCAAGTTCCCTATCCTATTCAATCCTTGAATATTAGCCTTCACTGCAAAGGAGTATATTATGTACGAAGACATAAAGAATAACCCTGGTGATTGAAAAATTAGATACGTTCACACAATTTATCACTGATAGCTTTAGCCCAATGCATTTTAGTTGGGCCATCTTTTACATGTCTGATGATTCCATACATCCATCGTTCAAACGTGTTAGCATCTCGATTACCTACTAATTTGTTCAAAAGTGTGATTGTGTAGTGGATATTAGGAATAAAATTAGACCTCAATATGCTTTTGGGCATCTTCGATATGGGCTTCAGCTTGTCCTTTTCCCTGAACCAAGTTGTCAAGATGACCCTCTTGTTTTGTTCGTCCATGTTGGCATATGCTCTTGAAGATCGCCCTATTCCATTGGACTCATCACATTAAAAATTTGGATCCCAAATGTTTGAGCAATCCCTTCTGGAGTTAAGTCTACATAAACCCTTCCTTCTTTTAAAATTACCCTTCTCTCAGCATCATACCACTACATGTATTTCAAAACCAATTCTAGGGCATCCATTGCTTGAGGGAACCCTGCAGCTATGGATAATCCACTTGACACAATATTCTTTGCATGTTGGTTGGCGTTGGGTTGTTGAATCCTTTCCATGAACTCATTTTCACTGAATTTACCCAAATGGGTATCATTCACCAACCCATAAGTGGGTATTACATGAGATATGGGAAACTCAAATTCATCTTTAACTCCCCTCTTTCGCATACCCATTTTTTCCTCTAAGTCTTGCATGATTAGCGTATATATTTTGCTTGTTAATTAGGCTAATCACTATCAATTTCACTTCTTTCGTGTTAGTTTTACAAATATTACATTGCCAATAATCATACACTTTTCAAAATCGACTCAATTTTAACAGAATGCATGCAAGATTACTCAAAAGGAATGAGACAAAATGTTGTATTTCTATGAATATCAGGCACATGCAAAGTGTTTCTTCAAAACTTGGTTTAAAAGAAATACCTGGTTCTGCTAAGAGCGACCTTGAGCTATGGTGGAATCAATTGTCAAAATTCTTGTCTTCTCAAACTTCTTTACTTTACCTTCATCATAGTTTTAGAGGACATCTCGATCTTTGATAGTATTCATAGGTGTCTTCTCCAACATGCTATGGCATTCTTCGAAAGCTAGTAAGGGAGAGAAGCCAATTGTGGGACAGGGTCCAATCGCTGGTATAGATATGGATAGCCTGGGGGCCAATTTTGGACAGTCTGGGGCCCACTTTTGCACAATAAAAGTGTCAATAAATTTACACTTAGTATCCAACTACCAATCCCTTCAATTCAAAAAATACACAAATTGACCAATCATGTAACGCCACATCAACATACCAATATTACATTTAGTTACCCACTATTGGTCCATCACTTTTTTTGGCTCTTTTTTTTGTGGTTTTTGAAAAATGCCCCCAAAACATTGGAAAATGTGTTCAAATTTCCCCCCAAAAAAAGTTACATACTGCCAGCTTGATGATCAAGGGACGTTGCAAAAAAAAAGTTGACTCTGACACTGATGATGTGGAGTAGGGGGTCAAAGTTACCCTACCCATGATAGGGCCCTCTCCCTTAGTATGTTTCCATTTTGGTGACAGCATGATGTTTTTGCCACCTTCCTTAATACCGACTAATCATTATGCATTAATGAAACTGGTAGAGTACAAGGGTGACAGTTTAGGCTTTAATGATAAATTTTTCAATCTGCGCGCTTTAATTTAATTCAAACAAAATTGTGTGAGCATGGTCATAGCATATTCTCAAGTTTTTGGCATTACATACATAGTTTCAAGGTACAAATATGCATGATGTGATCCTTAGAGATTTGACTATTAGGTTTTCTTGAGATTGTTCCCTAGTTTGTGCTACTAAATCATGAATAGCATGCATATTTCTAAACTAAACCTAATATAATCCTACTTCTAACAAATGTGGAGGGTTTTTTAATAATGAAATATTTGATTCTTCACCAATATAGACCAATTCCTACCCCATCGGGCAATAAAGTCATCAACAATGAAGAGAAATGAGATAAATATTGTAAAGCATAAACATTATCAAATTTCATTATCATGATAATCAAATATTATATCATATGTTAAGGGCATACTCAAAAATCCATATTATAACTACAATAACCCATATGTAACAAATAAAATTCTATTACAATAGAATTTTAATGCTTTAGAAGCTATAACTCTTCATCTAACTTCTATTGCAATGACACCATCAAATGTGCCAAGAGAAGATACATAGTTGTGACTATGCATTCATCTGAATCATTTCAAATGGACGTAGAGATGTAATAGTACATGGACATGTGCATTTAAAAACCCTTCCTACCTTTCACATAATTCATTCCCTATTTTTAGCTGAAACTAGCAACATTTGATGCTCTAGAATTAGCTATACACTTTCCTAGACAAAAAATTGGCTCAACGACCAACTATTTGAATGAATAACAAACTAGTATTTGTAGATATATAGTTTAGGGCCCAATTTTAACATAAGAACCTCAATATGAGATGAAATCATGGATGATGTGAGAAAAATCCTCCCCCCTATTATCACAGTTATCCTCCATATTAATTACACAACTAGGTTTTTGGTGTGCAATATAAGGAATGTAAAATCTACTAGAAAAATTACTAGGATATTGTGTGAGTACCATTGACACTTGACATTTCAACCACTAGATTAATGAAATCATGTTCATGTTTATATTTTTCCATTATTGAAGGTATATGTGAATATGTTCCCTTAATACTAAACAATGTTTCATGGGTGGACAAATTTAATTGTGTAGTTACACAACTAATTCAAGTCAATAATGGTACTTGGGTACATGTAGGGAGGTAGGTGGGAGTGTATAGTGCAAAATATGGGTGTTTTAAATTTTTAGGGATAAAGGATCAAGGATACCTTGTAACTCTTATTACTATTGAGGATCGAGGATTGAGGATTGAGGGTATAGCCTACTTCATGTTAATAGCTAAAAAATGAATTTATTCCACATATTTAACTCAAAAAGACATATGAAGGATGTTATCAAAATTCAAGGACCGAAGATTTCAAGGAATTCATCCTTTAAGGTATGTAAATTGGGCTAATTCTAAACTTGTGATATAATAAGGTAATACAGTATGAGACATCAAGGATCAAGAGCTGAGAGTACCTCTTATGATGTACCCAAATAAGGAAATGTCTAAACATGCAATCCTAACAAGATATTATAGTGAAAAGTGTATGGGATCATAGTTCAAGGATACTCTATACCATGAACTACTTTAGGAGTATTCCTACATCTTTGAATCCAAAGAAGTCTACATAAGAAAATTTCAAAAGTTGTGGATGAAGAATACCTTGGAAAGGGTACCCAACTAAAGGAATGATTGAAACTCCACCATTGAAGGGAACTTAATGCAAGGATCAAGGTTAAGAGTTCAGAGGAGAAGCATGTTGGTAAGTGAAAGTTCAAAACTCTATTAAAGGCAATGGAAAAGAGTGAGGATTGGAGGAAATGGATGCTATTAAGGGAAAATCTAAAGTTCTGACAAGAAAATATAGTGAAGGTGGGGAACAAGTGGAAGGAGATGATGCATATGGGAGGAAAGGCATACCAATATGAGAAACTCCAAAACTCTAGTATTAAACACAATCCTTAGAATTTTGAACAACAAAACCTCCACACTTAATTTTTTAGGATTTTTGCAACTTCCAACATAACATATGCACATGTGGGAGAATAATGGGAAAAAATTAGGAAAACCTTGAGAAAAAGGGACCCAACGAGATGTCTCAAGTTATTTTCCAATATTAGGTAAATAGGGACAAAATGCATACAAGAGCTAGGACTCAAGAAAAATTTGACACTATAGATTTGATTACCAAGAGATTCATTAGGAAATCCAAGGTTAGTGGTCAAGCGTCTCCCAAGGATGCCTCTATCAATTGGTTTGCTATTACTTATCCCTTAATTTCCTTTTAATCCACATACTCAATTCTCAAATTTATTAAGAAGCATAACTCGTTTATCTATTCATCTTACTAATGCAATTTTAGAGAGGTACTTAAGTGGATTGATTTTGGCTATGTTATTTGTCTTATGGGTAAGAATATAATGTATTAGCTTCTCAGATGTAAATACAATTGTTTGGCATGCTTTTCTGTGGATGTTTAATTGGCTTCATATCCAACAAAAAATTGCGTAGTTAATAAATGGCTCTATCCTAGCCTTGATCATCACATTGTTCGAGCACGAAACCCAAAGAATTTGAGTGGCTAGGATATAGAAAAAAATTATGATTCAATATAGGTGCGATGAGGATGGGTGAATTGGACAATTATTTCTTGATTTGATCAAAATCTTATTGGGATAACTTATCCAATTAAAAATCTATGTTTTTTCTTCAAAGGGAGAATATGGTTGGAATTTTTCAGCAAGTTGAGAAATAAACTACCTTATGGCTTGAAGATTCCCTTGCAAACTATGAATTTATTGAATATTTCATGGTTGAGGAATTTTTATTATATATTTTACTTTTTCAAGGTCAACCTTTATACCCCATATAGAAATAGTGTATCCGAACAATTTTCTATCAGTTACCCTAGATGCACACTTTTTTATTTAGATGAAGCTTATGTTCTCTAGTCTTTGTAGAATCTATTATAGGACTAAAAGATGATCAACTCTTATTTTTTCCTTACCTAATGTCATCCACATAGTACTCAACATCTTGGTGAAGCATATCATGAAAGATGACAATTATTGCTCTTTTATAAGTTGCACTAACAATTTTCAACCCAAAGAGAATGAGTTGATAATAGAATGTCCCCCATGGAATTAGAAATATTGTCCTACATTGGTCTTAAAATACTATATGAATTTTATTATAATTGGAGAATTCATCCATTGGGGATAACATTTTGTGTTCTATGATAAAATCAACTATGATGTCAATATTGGTCAAGGGAAAATCATCCTTAGACCATGCCCTATTTATATTATGGAATTCTATAAAAAATTCAAATCCCCTTATTCTTCTTACTAATAGGTATAATATTATAGATCCGCTCAAAATAGTCTATAGGTTGAATCAAGCCTACTTATAGGATTTTGTAGCTCTTCTTCATGTAGGAGAAATTTTGGGGTGTATCTTTTGTACCTTTTGATTTATAAGTTTAGAATTAGGTCTAACAATAAAATGATGAATAACTATACAAGGGTATAGTTCTAAAATGTTATTAGGACAAGAAAACACACTGAGGAATTATTTGAGTAAAGTTACATGAACATCCTTCTCTCCAAGATCCATAGTAGTTATGATTGTGTGATTTTTGGATAGTTTTCTATCCTATGTTTATATTTATGACATCCTCGACTAGTAAATATGACTCTTCTTGCAATTGTGTAGGTTCTGGTGGAAGGGTGATTCTTTATTATAGGAATTCTTCTTGTTCTCCACCAAATAATATGCACGAATTCTTTTTTGTACATTGTTAGATTTCTTTGATTTTTATGATTTAGAGAACTATTCCTTCTCCCAAAAATATGCCAATGTATTAAATTTTATTTTTAAACCCTTCTTGTGATCCTTTAGTGAGATGTGGTCCTATATTCCCTAGAATTCAAAAATTTCCTCTTCATTTTGGAAGGTTTCCAAAGTATGTTGTCATGTTGACACCAATCAATGAGCTTAGGGTATTGGATGTCAAGATAATGGTGATAATGATAATTATTTTAAAGAGATTAGTGGTGGACAAGTCTTCATAAGGGTCATGAGCCACCATTATTTTAATGTTTTTGACATTAAAGGAACATTCCCAATAGTTTCTAAGAAGTCATTAGCATTGTTGGATTGTTCATCCCATGGTATATATCCTAGCCCCAAAGTTTATTTTTATGGTCCTAGATAGGTTTGAGGATCCCCTACTCATGAAGTTTGTGGCCCTTACCTTAATATTTCAAGTGCTTACACATTTTGAGAGTTACAAGATTATCATTGTTTTGGAAACATGGTGCAAATTTGTCTTCAATGTGAAGCCAAGAACCATTAAAACTATCAATTTATTCATCAACCAAGAAACCATTATGTATAAAAGGTTTATAACCATACTGTAGCATGATGTTCTCTTTTGTTAGTTTCCTTCTATGTATGCTTTAAGACTATGGGAATAGAGGAAGTATGCCTATATAGAAGTATTTATGTAGCTCATACTCCCCACAACCTTTGTTAATGATCTTGAAATTGGTTTTGGTAGATGGATAGGTGGGTGATGATGGATGATCACTTGGATTGATTTAAGATGATGAATGTTTATCCTAATTGGCAATGGTGCAGAATTAGTCTTAGGGAAATAGTTAGATTCTTGGTATTTTCCTTCCAAAAAAGTTTAGTATTAGAAGGGATGGACATTGGTAGTGGTGGAAATTCAATGCCTTCATGGAATCATTTTAGTCACTATTGAAAAGTGGAGGGAATATCCTGCATTTTGTGGATCTAGAGGTGTCCTAGGAGAATTTTGCAATGAATTTCAAGATCAATAACATGGTATAAGGTTCATTGCACTACCAACCCGACCTCAATCAACACCTAATATTATAGACCTTAATTGTGATTATCTGTGGACTTAGAGTATTTTATGTATACCTAAGGATTTGTACCAACTTTAATGTAAAATTTTTAAGCTAGATCAATTATCTCTAAGCACTCTCTTAATTTTATGTTTAGAAATGTAGCCTCTACATGTAAGGCACAAGTTTGAGATGGATATAATGATGGAATATTGCACTAGATGAAGGTGAGATGGTGGTGTGATAAAATATGGACAATAAGTGCCTATAATTAGGAACATTCAATTTCACTAGGAACCCTTGACTTTGTAATACCTTGTTTAATATTTCTTAGTGAATGTTGAATGCCTTGAGGAGATACACAATTGATATTTATGCATGATTGTTCTCAAATTATTCAATTTAGGTTGTATTGGTCACCAAGAGTGGGAAAAATAATCCCTTAGATGGTGACCCTACTATGTCTTGTGGTTATAGCATAGTTGGGATTGTAATCTTGATGACGATGATTTTTTTATGAAATTACTCACTATTACCGACAATTGAGTCATATTTATGCACAATATTTTTGTTGTGGATATTATGGGTGTGGGTATCTTGACTTTGAGTTTTCTTAGATGAGGATCACGTTTGATCATGTTTTGATAAAGGGTCTTGGTAGATTCCCATTTGGGTGTTTGGAAAATATGAGGTTCACCCTTCTATTTTTATGTCTCATTTTTCAATCAAATAGTGAATGTAGTTCTTAAGATTCACACATTTTTTGGTGGCATGGCCATTAATTTTATGGTATTCACAATATTATTATTCCTTATACCAAGTTAGATTGCCTTTGATTTCATCAAAATTCTTGGTAAGAGGGAAGGTGATCATGTTTTCCTTAAGCATTTTTTGAAACACTACATTTAAGGGCTATCTTAAGGGTGTTTATTAATATTTATTAATTTCTTGTTTTGGTTACCTTATTGGGATGGTAACAATCTAGGATGGTATATAGCCTATTTTTTAATTCTACAACTCCATCATCAACTATTATTCTATTTTTATTAAAAAAATTAGGTTTGTAATGGGAATTTTGGTCTTTGGTAAATATTTTACAAGTCCCCTAGTGACTAGGGATCTTCAATTTGTACCCCTTCTCCCCCCTTCTCAATGATATCATTAAAAGGTCAAAAAATAATGGAATTAAAAATGTAAAGCCAATTTAGACTATAGGTTAGTGACAAAGATATGAACTAATTGTTTCTTGGGTATGGGCCATAGGAACCTACTTTCTAGGTTCCTCTAGCATTGCAAGAAAGAATAGAAACTCTCCCTATTCTTTCAATTTTCATTACACAAGTCCATAATAGTGAGTTCATGCTCTACATTATAAGAAGAGTGCTACAAAATTTCTCTACTAAGTTGACAAATGATATTATGAGCCTTTAGGTCAATGAAGGAACCGCTCAAGTGCTTTTTCATTTTGATTTCTTGGAAAAAGTCAAATTAAGAATTCCACTCATTATTCTGGTGATAAACAAAAATAGTACCTGACAATTTTGGTTATAAAACTCAAAAATACCTATTTCGGCAAACAAAACCAAACCCAACAACAAGAATCTTTATTCATTCCTTAGAATATTTGTATACTAACATATTTTACAATGACGAAAATTTTTCAAGCAATCGGGTGATTTTTTTGTATGCACAAGGAATATTCTATGAATATACTACTGATATAAACATGACATCATGTTGACATCAATAGTATGGAACACATACGAACCCCTCTTTGTCCCCTTCCTAGTGCTCTTTTCCTAAAGGAGTGACTTTTTTCTTTTTGGCATAACTTGGGCATACAGTGTCAAAATGGAGTAAATGAGATATTTTTGTAAATTTGGTTCTGTCTACTTTCTAGTGGTGTAAGTCTCATTATCGGATTTTGTTGTTGGTTCCTATTAAACTCTAAAATAAATTTGTATCTTCAATTTTTACTTCGAAGCTCATAAAATTTCTCCAAAAATCTCCAATTTTCACTATTCTAGTGGCATTAGAAAGGTATTTCAGAGCTCTTTAGATCCATTCATGCACTTTTTCCATAATCTATCCTAGTACATTTTATTCATTTTTTTGTGATTTCACATTTATGTTAGTTACTTGGACATATTGGCACTTGGAAAGGATTTGTTTACATGAGGTTCAACTTTATTTGATTTGTTTTATATGCACTAAAGTTATTAGTCTCTGATTTTATCATTTGAGGAAGTATCATGTTTTTTTCGTTCATCCTTTTGTGGTTATCTTGGTAAAGGATAACTATGAGGCTTGGCAAAACAACATCCTGACACATCTCAGGTGGCTTGATCTTTTTCCTTATCTTTATGGACTCATACCTACACCAAACACACCTGGGAGTTTATCAATAATGATCACATTGTAGGGGTTATATGTTCTGTGTTGATCTTAACACTATGGGTGTTGCATCACACATTTATTATCCCCACACACTTTGGGCTCAACTTTGGGAGATCCATGGAGACACTCATATCTCTCCATACCTAGAGGATCATGGTTTAGATTGTCTCATACCCTTTCATGATGATATTTTAGAGGAGCTTGAGTATATCATAGGTCTTGCATGTTCTGGTGGTTCAAAGACTTGTCTTCATGTTCCCACTCTTTAGATTGAGACTTCATCACCATATTCTATTATTTTTTATCACTTAGCATTGCCACATATTTGGCCCCTATTGGTTTAGTGCAACAAGACATTCATCTTCTTCCATACATAGTTGTTTGGGATTCGTATCTTGCATACATATCATCCTTGTTTGTAGAGTCCTATATTACAGATATGGAGGATTAATTTGGGGGCATTCATCTCCTCTTTTTTGATAGCTACATCATCGTTGTTGGCCCACCATCTTCATCACATTTGCATCTTGTTCTACATCAGTCTTCACTAGTTTCTGGATTAACATCATCGCTTTCCAACATGTAGACACTTGAGCACTTTTCAAAGGTGCACATCATTTGGATTTGGATTCCTGATTCACCCATCCTTTTGGATTGGCTTTTCCAATCACTAGTAGACCTATTTCTTCCTAAGGGAGAAATATTGTTTTTAGGCAGTGGATCATATTTTTTCTTCAGGTGTTCATCATTGGTACAAGAGCTACTTCTTTGTGGGAGGATTCACATCCTCATTTTATCTCTCCTATCGAGGTGACATCTATTTTACTTGTGTGATAGAAGTAGTCCAAGTGGGGGGTCACATTGAGTCCTCCTTCTACCCTTCTTTCATTAGTGCAATCATTTCATTTTCTCTCTTTTTGGAGAGGAGTTTTTCCCATGTGGTTTTATCCTTTTCTATAGTTAAATGAGAGATTAACTTATTTGAACATGGGTGCCTCATTAGGATTTGTATATGGGACACATCCATGCATCCATCATTGCATTCTTCATCAAGGTTTAATATCTTCTCCTTAAGTTGATCTTAAGAGGGGGTGTTGGTGTAATTAGGACATCACTTGATAATTAATTAATCATTAATTAATTATTAAGTCCCTTAGTACTATATTCACTTAATCTAAACTTAGGAGTGTTTTTTATTAATTAGATTGGACTAAATATAGGTCAAGTTGTCTCATTGCATGAGATTAAGACACTTGTCACAATCTAATGCAATCCTCATCTAGGGTTTTCTTTTGTATGCTTTTGTAAGCATTCACCTTCATTGTAATCATTAATTTCATTCAATTCAATTACAATTACAGATTAATCTCAATATCAGATGCTTGTGTGATACATGTGTAAACTCAATATTTTCTCTCTTAGATGCATAGAAAATCAATTTCTTTGATCTTTTGTTTTTGTTAGGCATTTTGGTTGTAGATGATTACATGGAACTGTGGGGTTCACTATCAACTCCAACACCCTGCATGCCAAATAGAACTCTTTAACATGATCATGAGGGTCTCCCTTTAAATTTCACTTATCAAACTTGGATATTTTTAATTAGAAAGGGAAGGGTGTTTGAGAAAAGATCGATCAAGAAGGTAAGGACATAGTTCCTCAAATCTATACCCTTTATGATGGCTATAGGTCCTAGCTTGTAGACCTTTGATAGAATCTTTCATATCCCTCTATTCTTAATAAAATGTGGTGCTATGGGTTTATAAATATGTGGCATTATGACTATTTTGTAATCAATATTATTGGTGGGAGTGACCCTTGCCATGTGTGTTTTGTAGGGTAGCGTCTATCTTGTTAAATGCAACATCATTAGCTTCCCTATTTCTAGTAATTTTTCCATATTCTATGTTGTTTTTGGGATCATTCTATGGGTTTGCATAGCCATTAACTTCATTCAATGGTATTAGCTTATAATTTTGTTGAATTTAAAGTATTTGGGAAGTCTAGCTCTTGAATTTACAAGGTGTCTAAGAATGTTGTCCTTGATTTGGAGTAGGAATTTATCTAGCATTGTGCACCCTTTCTTGGATTGGAATGTCATCTTATTCATGGGTATATCACTATGGTTGTGAACAACTTCATTATCACTATCATGAGTGACTTGGTTCTTATTGAGATTTTAAGAGGTGTTTCTTATGAGGAGTCTTGGATTTGAAAAGGGATTTTGTTCCTCAAAATTCATGTTGGCATGGGTTTTTACTTGGTGCTTGGTTACAAAAAGTAGCATATAAAATTTTGACTCTAGAAAAGGTTTAAATTTAAAAGATTATACTATTTTGAGTTATTTTGGGATTTTAAAGGCTTTAAAGGCCAACTTCACACAAGGGGGGAGAAAAAGAAAACACAAAAACCTAGTTTATTCTTGAAAGTAGGATCATTTTCCTTGTGAGCCCATTAGTGTAACATGTACTTAGTCATAATAGTGTTGGACCAATATCTCAGAGTGCTAACTACAGAGGATTAGGATTATCTAATGACTTGGCCCAAGTCCATGAGATAAGGTAGATGTCTACTATCTTGACTTGAGAGCGTAAGCCCCCTCCTCCTAGCTTAGCCTAAAATAATAGCTCCTTATTGGAATTTATATACCTCACAAGAACATAGGGTTTGAAGCTAGTGCTTGGTGATGAAATATAAGTCACTAAAATCACATATAAAAATGAAAAAAAAAGGCACTTTCTTTTGATTTCCAAGATCACCCAAGAGTTCAAGGAAAGATCATACACAATTCCCTTTGGGAGACACAAGTGAAAAGGTTGATCTTTATATTTAATCATCTTGTAGGGAAAGAGGACAACATGCACAACCACTCTTATTGATAAACATGATAAGCAAAGATAATTTTCTTATCAATCAAAATGTGAATGAAGCAATTTTAAATTTTGGTCTTCTACAATTTAATTTGCAACACCATAAATTAGTAATTTCAAAAAAAAAAATTGGACTTACAATTTCTTGTGCAAGCAACATTAGTATAGAAAACAAAAGACAAACCATGGCTAGCAAAAAAAGGGCTAGTAAGCAAAAACAAAGAAAAATATTTGTTAGAAAAATAACATAAACATTATAATTAGGAATGGGTACACCAAAAAATTAAAAAATACATTGAAGATCAAAAAAATACATCAAAATGGGGAAAAAAAGTGTTATCTATAGAAATTCCTTAGGATGAAATGGATACACTGAAAATAAATTAAATGTGTCAAATATTTCATTGATATACTAATTTTCCTACAAATCAATAAACAACAATCAGCCTAAAAACTCTAATTAGTGCAAACAACTTGCAACGACACCAATTAAGCCTAAATACCTAGGAATTGATTGATTAATAAGTGATTCAAGGCAGATATTTAGCTAAAAATATGAAATACCAAGTATAAAATAGAACCTTACCCACTAAATAGCCTCCACAAAGCTAAAAATAAATTATAAATTAGCACAAGACCCAAACATGTTAGGATGAACCAACAAGAATCAAGAAAATGAGAATTGTCACTAGTTGCAATAGACATACTACAAATTGAGCAAATACGCTAAAAATGGTAAGGATGTGTTAGATATAGGAGATGAATGTGTTATTTCATAAAATGGAAACTTGGGAATGAAAAAACCTACAAAAAGTGGTAAACATCCCACAACCATGAGGATTAGATGAAAAACAGATTAAAAAATTAAGCAAAAAATATTTACAACATCCTTGATCAAAAAAGAAAAATATGTCTTATATTAAATAGATATGTCAACATAGGCAACAAATATGTTGTTCTAGGAAAAATACCACCTAAGAGCTCTAAGACCTACAAGAAACATGTCAAAAAGATATATACCCATAAAAATTAGATGGAAAAACGTAATAGAAGGAATTTCAAGGAAACATGAAGAAATATGTATCCTACTTCAAACATAAACACTCCCTCTAATCAAGAAAGAATGAGAATGTAAAAATACAATAATAATAAAAATATCTCACCAAATGCAAGCCTTAGATGACCTGGATGTGATCTTAATTGCTTGGAGAGGATTATTGAGTTGCTCTTAAATACTATTAGCAACCAATTTTACTATGTCCATTTGTCTTAATCCTATTTTGAGAGTCTTACCCACCTTAGTAAATTGGTCTAGTGTTTCCTTACCCAAACATAAGTCAGAGGCCGGTTGCTTTGAGTTTGACATGCTTGATGTTGAAAGACTGCCTTGGCTTTAGGGATCAGGGACCTACAAACATATGCACCAATAGAACTAAGTCATTTTTAGGGGTGATTTAATTGTTAGAATAGAGTCATTTGGAGGCATATTGAAGACCTCAACAACTCAAAAGTAGTGCAACAATGCATTTGGGTAAGTTGATAGTATATCAGTTTATGCCAACATAACGACATTGTTGTTGGGTATGAATTAGTTTGATCCAGATTTTGAATACCCTAGTAATCCAATGTTACTTGTTAATGTGTAAGTTGGTAGCCCATATACTCACACCAACAAAATAGAAAAAAAAAAAAGGAAACAAGGAATTTTGTTCTTGTCTAGTACTTTGAAGTTTTAGTTACTGGGAAAAAATTGTCTCTTCCAAGTGAAGAGTCACAAATTTGTTTCAATCTACTCCACAATCAATTGGAAAATTAGAATACTTGAATGTGGAGAGAAGAAGGTAGTACAACTACCAACAAGAAGAGATGAAGCTTCAAATCCTACATAAAGATAACATTCATCATGGGAATCTCAAAATAATGCTAATTCATTCAAACCTACCTATCTAGATTCAAAATTTATTACTTCAAGTGGAAATTATTTATTTATTAATTCAATAGATCAATACATGTATACTTATGAATATTTTAGATGATAGCATAATTAAAAAATATAGACAAATCCATAGATTTAATTATGAAATGAAAAAATATATGATTGTTGGTAGAAGAGATAGGGATATAAACAATGATGTGCATATTCCTCACCAATATCCCACTTATCCCAACATGTCATGTAGTTATGAAGAAAAATTGGATGAATTTCTAAATAACCTTAGAAAGGAGACTAAAATGACAATTGTTAAATTGCAAGATGCCCAATTAAATAGAAATACTATGCTTCTTGGTAGAATGAATGGAGAGATCCTATATTATGCAAAAAATTGGCATGAGACATTGGGATCTAGAAACACATGTTGTTAGCATATAGAGAAGAATTTGAATAGGAAGAAGAGGTGTTGTATCACCTTGAACAAGAATAGCAACAACTTCTTGCAAATATTGAATTGCAAGTAGCTCAACTTGTTTCTCTCAAGAATCCAAATGCCCTCTCAATGAGTAAAGACAAAGAAATTCCTTGCAAGAAAGGTTATGCTTGGCATTATGAAGATGGTAATAATCAATATAATGCATCAATATATGACTACATGGAAGGAGAATATGAATACAATGACTATGAAGTAGTTGATCCAATTTTTCAAGGAGCATATATTTTTGATGCAGATCAATACAAGTTTCTTGCACACAGTATTAAACATCCAAGGGAACTCATTCAACTAACCCATAATTCTAAGCCATGATGTGAAGACAAAGAAAACCCTATGCAAATGCAACAGTAGTGCAAGTCAAAAATGAATATTAGTCTATGATAATGAAAATTCCTACATGGTGTAATGGTAATGCTACTAGATCAAATGGAAATTTCAAGTAAAACAATAAGAAGAAACAAAGGGCGGAGGATAAGATGAACAAAAATTCTACAAAGGTGATAATGAAAAGGAAAATTCTAGTGTAATATTGGGTAATGAAGGAGGTGCCAAAAACTTGTGAACAATAATTTCCAAGAGGATCAAATCCAAACAATGATAAGGCACAATCAATTTAGTCCCAACCATTAGAAGAACAATGTGTAGGCAATGACATAGAGGAACCAATTGTTCCTTCTTGTAGTCAGATCATGCCATGCATCCTTGTTTAGAATCATTTGATCTTCCCACATGTTCAAATGACCTTGTCATGTGAAGAGGTTAGGATACAAAGAGAAGAGAGATCCATGCACATTGAAGAGGACAACTACAACACAAAAATTGAAATTTAATTCATTGATGTTGATCCTTAACTTTCTCTTAAGAGATCATGATGAATAAGATCATACCATTATTAATTTACACCTTTGGAATTCTCTTGTTGAAGAATTGAATGAAGAATCAATCACTTGGAGCAAGAAACTAGTTGATAAACAAATACAAATCAAGGTAGCTCTTCAAGGTGCACCATCCTTGGTAAATTTAGATTATTTATAACATTTTCATGTTTCCCCTCTACCACATCCTATGCTACTACTGGTGTGCTTCAAATGAGTGAATATGGTTAGGAATGACCTATTGCATTAATCAATAGGTCTCAACATGAGGATAAATATGTGTGGACCACAGAATGACAAGATGAAATCCATGGAAAATATTAGTGCAAGTGTGGATATAGAAAAGTTCAATGATGGAAATTTTAGCTATCCATCCACCTTTTGTTAGCTCTGAAATGATCTAGGGTGCAAGGATGATGCATTTTTTGTAGAGAATATAATTTTTTCCCTAGCTAGAAATTTTGTCAATTAGGCATATCTGAGTTATAATTTCAAATGTATGGAAATATCATAATGGGTTGTCACTCAAATGTTACAAATGGATAATAATATGGATTGTAGCATGACCATATAAATTTGGTGAGGAGTATGGGGATGATACATACTACCTCAAGAGACTAGCCACTATTGTATTTGACTACAAATTCTGACGAATGTTTGGTGACATATTGACAAAATATTGTCAGCTTACTAACACAACACTAATTTAAATTTCGTCGTTGGATTTTCGTCGCTTTAACAACCAATTTTTATACGTCAAAACCATGACCTAGCATTGTCGGTCAGTGCCACAAAAAATTTTGGCAGTGTATGTCACAAAATCAACGTAACTTCATCCATCTATCGATGCAAAAAATCAAAAAATGTTACAGAACGCTCATCCGACGAGGTGGAGCAAACCGTCATTGCTATTATGACGAAAACTAAATCGTGTGTATAACAACCTCTTCGTAATTTTTTTTGGTTCATCGGGCTATGTTTGTCAAAATTGCGACGAAACCCTGATAGTTTTAAATAAAAAAATATTTGTGACGGTGGAAGCTCATGTGGCCCCTCCCCCCCTCACATCACTCTCAATTCCCCATACCCGATCATATAACATTAATCATTCATTCATCCATTAATAAAATATAGCATTCATGCATTCATCCATTAGAACATATAACATTCATTCATTAACATATAACATTCATTCATTAACATATTCACATTCATTCATTAACATATAACATTCATTCTTTCAGTTTTTACATATCCAAAATATTAGTTTTTAACATTCATTAACATATTATCAAAAATATGATTGTCATAATATGATTACAATCATTTTTTTTGTTTCTTTTTTGCAGCTAAAAAAAGAAGTGGAGTATCGTTTTCTAAATCATCTGTCCCCCCTTTAGTTGTTATGCCCTATGCTCATGATCTTAATGTATGCCTAGTCGTGTACTCACAACGTGGAGGCTGCTGCAAGGGGGGGTCTGCTGCAATAACAAAGAAATGTTAAATTGATATGTTTTATTATTATTGTTACAAGTATTTCATTAATTAAAAGAACATTAGAGTGGTACTCTTTACTTGATGGGGCCACATCATGTTCATGATCTTGTCTTATAGCCTCATGCTCAACATGTTGAAAACCCTCTAAATCCTCTGAAGTTGAAACATGAAGGTTACATTAATTAATACACCAATTGCAATTAAATATGTTTAAAATAACATTAGAGTGGTCCTCTTTACCTGATGGGGCCACATCATGTTTCTGATCTTGTCTAGCCTGATCATGCTCAACATGTTAATCACACTCTACATGCTCTAAAGTTGAAACACGAAAGGTTACATTAATTAATACACCAATTGCAATTAAAGATATTTAATTGTATTAATCCATACTGCATTTTGTATAGCACATGAATACATCCAGTACTGGGATGCACACCATGACCTTCATCTACAGGTTGTACTCCACCCTCACCAGGTTGCATTCCAATGTCATGTGTTGTATTATCATTGCTTTCCTGTTTAAAACAAATAGGCACATAATTACTTTATGGTGGAAATTAATATTGAATAGATTGTACAAGTATTCAATTTTAAATAAACTTCATTGAGTTTATTTACTTGCGTGTCAGATGTAGTGGAAGCTTGTGTTTGCCCAGTCAAGAGTCTTAGGCATTTAGCCACAACTCCATAGCCTTGCTGGAAGGAAATCTTTAGGTCCTCTTCTGTGGGCACTCTATTGAATTCAGAGCCCTGCGTTTTTGCATAAGATCATGAATTTTGATTCTATGGTGTGATAAAACCAAAATTGTTTGCAATTTATTATTTGGATGCAATATTTCATTTATTGATACTTACAATTTGTGTGGCTAATTTCATATAACCACCAAAGCCAAGTTTGTGTTGCCCATGTTTTTCTATTTTTTCCTTTGTTGCCTTCGATGTGTCGGGCAACCTATGAAAAGTTTGAAATATGTTAGATTATGTAAAAAGAAAGAGTAATCAGTATATAATTACATTTTTTATAGTATCACATACCTTCCTTGGCCCAGTGGTGTCTTTCCTTTTTCTTTTCAGCCTTCTCCTTTCCATCTGACACCAGGTCCTTCCACTCCCTCTCCGGAATCATGGGGGGACGCTCGTACTTTTTGTTCTTCTCTAAATGTGACCTATATTGGTCCCTCACATACTTTAGATAGGTACCGGCTTTCTTAAGGACCTTGGTTCGGTTGAATGTGTTTTTACCGAACAACACAGCTAAACGGTTAATGAGCTCATCTTTTAAATCTTGATTTTGGGCATTCCACCATGTACATATGGTGGATTTGAAGATCTCCAATGTAATATCATTTAGATGTTTATTAAAAACATCATTTCCTGCAAAATGATCATGGGATCATTAGTCTAAAAAGAGTGATCAATAAGTAAATTTCAATTGGATTATATATAATAATAATTCAAACATTTTAAAGTAACTGGGACCTCTATCTTTATGGGAACAAAATCCTCGATCACCACAAATGTGACCATAAATGTTCCCGTACTAGTAATACAGGAAGACCTAGGAAATGCTGCTAAAACATCATCAGTACTAGTGGCCTCTATATCCCAAGGTACATGTCTTGACGCATGTTTTGGCATGTGTTTGTTGCCAGAGGGTGCACTACCTGATGCCTGCATGCTATGTGTTGCTGACATTTCACTCGACAATATAGGCACGGATGATGGGTCAGATGATGTGATGTATGCGTAGGAAGATCAGGATTGAAACTTGTAGCAACCCCTACTCCTGGACAGCACCTGCAGTACCCTAATCATGGCTAGCAACATCATGAGGATGCAAAAAATATTGTAAAAACAACTCATATTTTAGTTCATGACATAAAAGAGTATAAAATATAAAACCATGAATGAGATTATGTTATAATTAAAGATCTCATGACAACTTACTTGCAAGTTTTGTGCTCTCTCAGTCAATATTTTAACCCTTTCTCTTATTTCATCTATTTGAGGCACTATGAATAACAACTGATGGATTTCTTCATTATATTTTTTGGGTCTTCCTTATCATATCCAAAGGGTTTGTGGAATATGCGATGCCAACATCACATAATAGTGACTGCACCTCCCTATGAATTCTCTCCTCTACTACTGGTACCTTTCCCCAATCATCTGACTATGACAAGAATATTAAAAACATTATCGAAATTAACCCAATAAACTTATGAAAAAAAATAATAATAAAACATTTTGCTCATATCTAATTTGTACAATTACAATGAGGTAAACTTGTCGGATAGAAGCACCTAAAGATGCATCATGATCTATGCTATGGGCCGAAGCCTTCCCCCTACGATCAATGTCCCGTTGTGACAAAAAATAAATATAAAAAAACATTACCGAAATGAAACCAATAGACTTATGAAAAAAAACATAATAATAAAATGGTATATTGGAGTCATTAATTGGAGGTTGGGTAAAATGGTATATAGTACCTACCACCCCCATAGTAACTGTGTTTGTATCTATGCAATTCAAATTGTAATCGATTAGCAACTCTTCCCCTACAGTTATTGATTTTATTGCACATATGAATACATGGTTTCCCTCGCGCACCTTGAATATGCTATTGGGTTGCTTATTTGTTGACCCAAGTCATGTACTATTTATAAACCCTACAATATTCCCTGATGCTTTTGGTCTTCCGTCAATGTACATAGCCACTCCTTTATTTTGATCCTTATCTTTTACTTGTATATAATTTGTTGATAGTGCATACCTACACATACTTCGTGTATATCGAACCAGTTGCATCCAATCTTTGTAACTATAACAGGGTCCAACATACTCCATCAATTCAGTGAATTTTTCGTAACAGACCTTTATGTCATCCATGCAAAGTAGGCCCAAACCATGTAATGACGATGGTGCTATGTGATATATCCTCTTGTTGACACAAAAATCAGTGTTTATTGGAGGAACTTCCTTGGGTACCCATTGTTTCCATAGATGTTTGTACCTCAAGGGCACCTCGATGTCGCCTATGCTCTCATCATCATAAGAACATGACCCCCCTTCAGCAAGAAAAAATTCCATGTGTTTACGAAATTTTCTTCTAATCTGTTGACCTCTAGTTGATATCCCTCTTTTAGACCTACTAAATGTCTCACTTTCCTCTTCTCTTCTTGAATTTCCCTCACTTGAGGAAGACAGATCTGAAAAATACCTATTTGGTGGTACCTACACTCATAAGGATGTGGGATGAAGCTCTTTCATGGTGATGTGATCCCAAGGTATGGGGTTGGAGGATTAAAAACCAAGGTTGTCACTACTAGTCAAATGCATGTGGAGGTAACAATAGTTGTGAATGTATCAATAAACCTTGTAAGGGTCTGATGATCAGAGATCACTTGGTAAGCATGGGAATGGTTTGTAGGGTCACCAACCTTGTGTTTTGAAGCCTTGGGTTTTGGGAACATCCAGAGGAGTCATTGTCTTGTTTCTTGGAGGTTGATTGGGTTAGTTGGTGGAAGGTTGCTATTACGTTTTGTACCTGTCTATGAAATTTTTTGGACCACCTTCCTCAAAGACAATAGTCCCTTTGAGGTAGTACTTGTGTCTGGTTAGTTATTCTATGAAATTTTTGGAACCTTTGATGTGAAATAGCCCCTCGTGCAACCATCCTTTCAGTCTATTTCTAAATGGACAGACCCCTTGCCTTTAATGATTAAGCTCCATAAGTTTCTACCCCAATGGTTTTTTGGGTCCCCTAAATAAAATAATAAAAGATGGGCCCTACTCAGAAGAACCCCAAAATGTATCAGAGTTTCTTTCTTTCTTAAGAATCCAGTTAAAGAGACTAATTGGGTCCCTCCCTATCCAACATTCCTTCACCATTTTCCAGACACCCATAGCATCTTCAAACCATTTATACTATTTTGGAACTTGAAAAAAAAAGTCAACTTTCATTAGTGTTCTCTTTCGGACTTTCCCTAGTGTTGGCATTTGTTCTGTTCTTTTAGAGGTTTGGTTGAGTCAGTGAAATATTCGGAAGTTCTTAATGGCTCCTTGTCTTATTTTCATCTCTTGTACTGGCGCAAGAGCACCTTGGCATAATTAGGCATCTATGAAGCAATGTTTTGAAATTTGATTCAATGTTATTGTTCCTACTTTGTAAATCATGCTATTAGAGTCATGTTTCATATATTTGAGGTCATGTTGAGATCATTTGGTGTTTATTACGTCCAAAAGTGCAAAAATGAAAACAATGTAAGAAGTCAACAAATTAATCAAAAAGGCAGTATTAAGAGATGAAGAGTCATTAGGGTCAGTTAGAGGCAGTTAGAAGGCTAAAATTCAGTTGTTTTTCCTTTAAAAATGCTCTTGTATCTTTTAGAACTTCGAGGGTGGTTGAATAAAGAATAAGTTCAAGCAAAATCTCTAATTTTTAATCATTTTTCTTCAAAAATATTACAAATCCAGGCATTGTACGGAATTGTACAGCCTTGAAGGCATGGTAGAATGGTTGGATATGGTAATAATCTCAATCACCTTCTTATTACATCAAAGTTCATTCATTTTAGTTAATATTTGTGTGAGTTATTGTGGATTTACTTAAGACTGCTAAAACCCTCAATTAGGGTAAGCAGAGACATAAATAATTATGTTTCTCCTTTATTAATTGGTGGAATCTTCTAGTTTCTTGTGAGATTATCCTACTATGAATTTTCTTTCATGTTTTAGTGGATTTAGGGAAAAATCATAAGATAAGATGCGAGGGAATGAAGTTTCTTGACTAAAAAACTGTGAACAGAGTAATTATGAAGGTTAAGCCCTTAGGGTTTTGTGAAAATGCTTTGTAAACAGACTTTGATTCTTTGAAGAGAATATACGAGTCAAATAAAACATGTCCCAAGCATTGGAAAAGTGTACTTTGGTCAGGAGTTAGTAAAGCAACAAACCCTTATGCAAATCAAGCCTAATTAGGCCTAAATCTGTCTAGGACAACAATATTTGAAGCTTGTGTTGTAAAAGTTTTGATACCTGTTTTGAATATATTTTAGATCTGAAAGGAGGGAATTGAAAAGTGTGGATAGAATTGTGTAATAGTGCCTAGATTTTGAATGAATCCCTGACAAATAGGTTGGCAGACCTACAAGCATTGCAAACAGGGTATGAAGGAACCAATGACAGTAAGAACTTTAAGGGATTTTGATGATTAAGTATGAGTTCTTAGTTGTTTTGGTTAAGAGATTACCAAGGTATAATTTGATATCATTTGATATAAGGTTTGGTGTAAGCATGAAGTTAAAAATTCCATTGCTTTGACTAATCTGTCCAATAATAGCCCTGTTTTGGAGACTAAAATGAAAGTACAGTATATGATTTTGTTAAATTGTCAAGAATAAAGGATGGGAGATGGTTTACATTTGTTTGAAGTGAAATGGAATGGAAATTGTGTGGTCTATATTAGCCTAATTTTTTTTTTGGGTCAGATTACTTTATGTTGAGTTGAAATTGTGAAGTTTAGGACAGTCATAAAGAGAGTTAATGGTAAAATGAAAGGGTAGACTGGGTGATTGTTTGTTTTGATCAAGATGAAGTTGACTAAGGTGTTTGAAGGTCCGGTAATGGTTTGGAACTCTAAAGAAAAATTTGAGTGTTTGTGTTCATTTTTGTGAAGGGAAATAGTTGAATAAGTGTGTCAAAAGAAGGAAAGTTCAAGATTGTTTGACTTGGAAAATGAGTTTGTGTGAGTTTGTTTCCTTCCTCTGAATTTGCATCATGTACTTCTACACATTCTCTTATGGACAAGCACTAGGCATTTTTCATTGCACTCATGGACCATGTATTGTTTTCAATCCCTTTGATCATTTGTGGACCTCAATATGTAAATTTGTTTCATCGAAGTTTAGAAATTTGAAACCTAGTGAACTTCGTGTGTTGTTATGTGACGGGAATTATTTTCAATCTTATAGTAGAAAAAAATATGCTAAGACAGATACAAAAATTACAGTTCACAGGCCAAAAATGGCCACCCAACTAATTGAACATGTCAAAGCTTGGTTGTTCAAACTAACCAGACACCAGTACTAGGTAGTCCTTGGTTTTTTCAATGGGACATTGGCTTGAATTGACCAAAATATAGCATGCAACACCTCGATGGGAACAAACAGAGTCTAAATTACTATACTTGCAACAAGATTTCTAAATGTGGGGGAAAAATCACTTACAGTCATTGTCCCTTGGTCGATTTTCCCTTTCTGAGTGCCCTCACCTCTCACTCTAGCTTTCCACTTGCCAAATGGTTCCTAGTCTTCCTCCTCGACTCAATGGCCTTGCAACACTCATCCAGTGAAGTCTCGCAACTCTCCACTCAGGGGATAGATGCAGTGGTTCTTGGTGCAACTCTCTAGTTAGGGTCTCGGTGCAGTATGCTATATTGTGCTCCTGCATGCGCAAGGCCAAAATTCAAAATATATAGTTTATATATATGCTATGTCAACATATAGTTTATATACAAAATATATATGCTATGTCAACATATAGTTTATTTTATTTTCTACAAAATATAATTTTTGTATGGTGGCTTGTTGAGCTTATATAGTTGGTTTTCTCTTTCTTTATAATTTTTGATGATTTATTTCCTATGACATGATTGAATATTATCTACAATCCTAGTGATTGTTAAAAAGGCTTATGATATGTGATGCTTAATTATGATGAATGTCTAAGAATCAGTGATTGAAATACTAATTGACTAAAGATTGAGCTATTTGATATTTTGACATTTAAACATCATGGAAGAAATGCTTGCAATCAATGTCTTATTAATGTAGCCTACAAGGTTTCTTTTCCTAGTTTTTTTGGTCCTATTCTTGTTATGACTTTTTTTTTCATTGGTCTATTACAGTAATGGGGAGCATATCTAGTGAATTAATTCTTTTAGTCTCTTTGATTCTTATTCTTGTGCATAACGAGTTTTCTTCTATCCTATGATTCATTGATTGTTGGTTTAAAACACTCATTACAACTAACATGGATATGAATTATGATGTGGGTGTGAGAAGGGATTTTTGAATATGAAGGAATGGTTTAGGAAAGTACTCCTTAATCCAAATGAGTCATTTTCTTGTCATGGAATGTGTTAAGAGACTTTAAAATTAATATATTCAATCTAGTTAATATTGACACATCTAAAGCATGCCAAAGGCACTTCGGAGATATGTTATGACATAAAGAAGATTGTTAAGGTGATGTCAAGTCTTGATTGATTAGGGTAGGAAAACATAGATGCATTGGTACAAAAGGTTCCATTCAACTTGGAGGAAATAGATAATTACCTAAGGGGCTAATGTGAGATTGGACCAAGTTTATATTATGATACAAATATCTTGGGAAAAGGGATAATGAAATGGTTAAGTATGGGAAATTGTAAAGATAAATATAACACCAAGGGAAGAACGCTAGAACTAATTTTAGCACTATGGATTAACCCAAGACTCAAAATTCCACTAAGAGGCATCCCTTACCTCTTAAATTAATTCCATAGCTAGGTTTATCCTCCAATATAGTGCCATTGGTTAGCTTATCATGTGAACTTCCACTATAAGTAGGATTACAATACACTTTCATAACATGCATGACCTTATGTTTGAGTCTCAAAACCCTCCCATATTTTCAACACATGCATCGAGGCTAACCATGTCAAGTTTCACTCCATACAAGCACAAATTGAAAAAAAATCAATGTTGGCCCCATTCACATGTCACTATGTGGGGTCAACATGAGGAAACACTAATTTTTTGGGAATGAAATAACCAAAGATATGATCAAATAATATCTAATCATAAATAGTCGTAGAGTAATTAGGATTTTATCATATGGAAATTTCTAGGAGAGCTACAATAGTTGTAACATCATGAATTAACAACATTAAAAAGTACATCATGAATTAATTATGTAACCATATAAGTCAAATATAATTCTATCAAAGAAATCAATATCAAATAGATAATATAATCACATAACTCATACATTTCAATGTCATTGATCTTCTTCTTCATCCAACTCTTTGTCTATCATCCAATCAAGATTCAACATTGTAAGGATTGGTATCATCATCATCGTCATTGATATCAGTTTCGATAATGTCATCATCCACACGGATATCATCTTCATGAACATTAACTCCTACATCATCATGATCTAGTTCCTCTTCTTCAACATCTTCGTCGGGAACATCATCATGATCTAGTTCCTCTTCTTTGACATCTTCATCAAGCACATCATCAACTAACTGTTGATCCTGATCATCATCCACATCATCTTCTAGTTCTTCAGTATCTTCTTCTTCCACCACATTATAATTTACCAGCCTTCCTCTTGGATCATGTCTAACAACAAATGACCAACCCGGTTTACCTGGAACCTCTGAGTAAAATACCAGCTCACATTGGCTTGGAAGAACATAGGGCTCATTTCTAGCTCGCTCGATCGACCTTGTATTAACCATGGTGAATCCATTATCATGTTCAATAAGAATTCTCTCAAGATCATTTTCATTCAATCATAGTCTGTACCATTCGACAACGAACAAAACTAATTTGAAGGACTTAAAGTCACACTCAAGTATATCATCCAAAACCCCATAGTATCGATTTTCTGAGACTTTTGGATGTATGTCGCTTCTAGATGAAACATTAGTCACCTAAAAGACTACAATTATCCCAGAATCACAAGTTTTCTTCGTGTCATCCAACTTTTTTATTTGAAATTTATGACCATTGCACCACATAGCCTTGTGGTGTTTCACCTGTAATATGCCAAACATGTAAAAATTATTGCATCATCAGTTGATAAACATATTTATTCTTGGCCAAATGTATGTAAAGAAAAAAAAACTCAACATATATATACATCAATATAATTGAAAATAATTAAATAATATGGGTGATTAATATATTTATACATACCTGTTTATCTCTTAAACCATATGCTAAATCATTTTCCCTTGGTGTAACATTGGAATCTCCATTATGATGAGCTTCTTTAACCAATAAAGCCACACCTTCCCATGTTAATGTGCGACCAAATTGTTGATTTCGTTCAATCCATACCATCATCCAATCAAGATTGTTTGCGATGTACAAATGTAGTGCATCTCACTCTTGAAAAACTATATAAAAAAAATTGAAATTCACGAACGACATATAATTAGTTAATTACCACAGTATACGACCTTAATTATAATTGATGTACCTAAAAACCTAACATCCCACTACCAATGATCTTATTATCTTTCATAAGAAACCTCTAAACTATATGTATCCAAGACCCATTGTTCACACATTTCAAATTGAAGAGATATAACATATCAACCAAGCAGTATCTATGTCACCCCAATCATGTTTTATGTTTATATTGGTAGGATACAATATATCGGCACAACAACTAGCAAGCTTCACCGATAAAAACATTGCAAGAATGGCCTATGTGTGTTGAAACTAGAATTTTCATTCAAAATTTTGATGGTCCTTTCATATGAAATCATTTTTTTCCTTAAAAACCATGTTTTTACCATCCACAAGGTCAAAATTTCCTTGTATCACCTTACCGCAGCCTCTAATAAAGCAACTCACAGTAGTCCAGTGGGTAAAGGAAGTAATACACTGTATACCACTATACCGTAGAAGGTTGATGTCTTGCCTGCAGTAGAGCGGGGTCATGGTTAATACTAATAGAGGGAACTGCTATACTGCAAGGGGTTGAAATGAAGCCTGTGATAGAGCAGTAAGCTAAGAACAGAGGTAATAATGCACCACCATACCACAGAGGGTTGGAATGGAGCCTGTAGTAGAGTGGTGAAATAAGAATAGAGATAAGGAGCAACTGCTATACCACAAGGGGATGAAAAATGTCATGTGATAGTGCAGTAATCTGTCGTTGGAGCATTAAATGAAGGCCAGTCACATCAATCAACATCGAAGTATGAAATTTAGCTCCATATGAAAGATTTGAATGATGAAGAACTTAAGATATGAAAGTAATGCAATATGATATCAAAATTTAACAAGGAAAATTGAGAATTTGTGCACTTGTGCTAGCAGAAGTTGAGTACAGGGGAGCTAAAAGTACGAAAGTGGAAGAATTCTATAGAGCAAGAAAAATTCTAAGTAAGTCTACTTATCATTCACTGAAATTTAAACAACGGTGCCAAAGAAATCAAAGGCGGGAACTAAAAAGGAAGAAAAATCTAGTAGAATTTCATTGCAGTCACCATTACTTGCCTTGTTACCTGGTTCAATAGATAAGGGTTCTAAGAAATTCTTTAAGGATTTAGCTCAGGGGTGTAGGGACCCAATAATTCCACAGTCTGGGTGGAATTTATATTGGTATTTTTATAGGAACAGAGATGAAAGGGTTCCAGTGTCAAACCCATGGACTTTTGACATAGGCAAATTAGTTGTTCCTAATGCTTTTTTCGATGTCAAGCTAATCAAAGCCTTGGCCAATAGATACCATGCCCAATAAAAAATGGTCAAACTTCCAGATGGTCAATGTCTGGTAAATATCTCGAGGGAAGCTATAATTAGGTGTTTTGACCTAAACAGGTAGGTTGTCACTGAAATTGACTTGGGGAAGCTAGAGCAAGAATATAGAAGGTTGAAAAGGACCTATAGAACTGATGAACTCCCCTTACACATGAAAAGGGGTGACAAAAATAGAGTTCGGCCCATTCACTCTTCAAGACTTGAACCCTTTCCAGTGTCTAACTTTCAGACCTATTTCAAAAATACCTACTATGCATTATGTCAAATTCTTGGAGTTGATGCATAGGAGAATATGTCGATAGGGTTGACAAGAATGGCCACGATTATCCAGCATCCTGAATCGAATGTGGAGTTTGATTTTGCTTCATTCATTGAGGAATAGATTCATGAAGGTCTGTTATAGGTTAGGGAAGCCAAGGCCCCCATAACTTTTAGAAAGTACTCTTTATTATGTCATTTAATTCTATCTCAAAATGAAACAAAATGGACAAAGAGGATGAAATTGAGAACACATGAGAATGCAGTTATGCTCCCATTACAAAATTGGTGTTATATTTGGGACAGTAAATGCAATGAAAGTGATTATGTTGTATTTAGGGATGATTTTATCATCAGACTGATTTCTCAACTTGGTTTTCCTACACCAAGATTACCACAATCCCTAATGGATGTCATGAGACCCCTGCAATACAAACCGGATCAAGGTTTTACACATAACTATGTTGATTGGTTTTTGATGCCACAACACACCATCATCAAGGTATATGGTTGTGATCAGGCCCCTCATATTTTACCAAAATTTGTGCCTAGCAGAGTATTGTTTTTAGAACTTATGTGGCAAATGCTTTGGATGGAGCATGATTTGATGGAAAATAAAAAAAAGGCACATTTCTACCTAATTTGACGGTATTTGAAGAATTGTCAATTGGATCAGATATGTTGGAGGAATTGCAGAGATTTATAAAAGCTATTTTTGCTCTCAAATTAGGGAAAAAGAGAATATGTGATCTAGAAGGCCACATCAACAATATCAGATGAGGAGCCAAATTTGTTGAAAATGATGCAATTAGTCCTTGGTAAATTTGATGAATTATCTAAAAAGGCTCAAGAAGAGAAATTAGCCCCACTTCCTACACCCCAGCCACCAACATCCACAACCTCTACATCACATACACCACCTTCATCACCAATTCATCCATCTCCTCCATCTCAAACAGATGAACCTCCTGCCAAGAAACAAAAGATTGGGTCACTAGTGGACTATGAGTCAAGTGATGAAGAACAAGAGGTAGTCTTAACTTTGGCTGAGATGAAATAGGTTGCAGAGAAACATAAAATCCTTGAGCCTCATGATCCCAAGATGAGAATATCGAAGGAGGCTATTGATGAAATGCAGGATGATAAAAGAATTATTGCTTCCCAGATATTCATGGAGGATGATGACTTTATCCATACTAGGGAGTTCAAATATTTTCTTCTAAAAATGAAGATGAAACAATTTGATGACAGATTGAAAATTAACCTCATTGGAGTTGATGATTCAAAAAATGCAGAAGTTCAGGCACAAACAATGGCATAGTTAAATATTGACAATGTCAATATTACTCCTAAAGAAGCAAGGGAGTTAGAGTTGAAAAGTAACATGCTCATTATACTAGGAATGGACCTCTCCAAAGTGTTTATGTTGGATCAAATCAGAGCTCAAGATGATCCCAAATTGGTTGTAGAATTTTATTCGGAAGGAGTATTAGGGGTAGGATATAATCCAACCACCCAGACCCTTGCCCTATGGACGAAACAAAAAATCACAAGGAAGCCTAGGCTTCTAGATGTGGTGCAGGAAATGAGAGGGTCTATTCTAGTCAAAACTATGAAGGACACTACTCCCACATAAGCAACAACCATGACAATGCATTTAACAATGTTTACAAGAGATGTAGTGGAAACCATGGAAAAGAAGATGATAGAGTATGAGAAAAGACTCAAACTATCAAATGGGGAGATAGATAATCTATTCATTGAAAATGTCAGATTGAAACAACAATTGCAACAAGCCATAGATGTAAAGGGGAATGAAATAGTTGTATATCATCCACCTACTTCAGTTGAAGATCCACAGATTCAAAAATTGAAAGAAGAGGTTGAGAAACTAAAGAATCATAATATGGATGATATCAAATGGTGCATCTTGAGTACCTTGGAGGAAATACTAAAAAATAGAGTTGAATTTTTAAAAGAGAAAATAAGTGGAGTTCACGAGGGCTTCAGTCATTCGTAAAAGCTCTAGAACAGATAAATACTAATTCCCCTATCTTAGAGGAATTGTAGAAAATATGGCAGCCCACTTACCATATCTTAACCACTCTGTGTAAAGCCACACAAAGAGATCCCGATGCACCCCCTAGGTTAAAACCTACTCAATAAATGGTAAAAGGAATCATTGATGAGCATAAGTATTTGATTGATATGAAGAAGAAGGTAGAAAATAGAAGGAATTCATTTGATTCAATAAAACACAGTTTTAGCCCTCTGATCGTTAAAGGTGATGGTCAACTCAAGGATGTGGATGAATGGAGAAATGAATTTGATCAAATGGTTCCACAATGTTTGACACATATACATGGTGATGGTAATATCAATCTAGAAAAATTCCATGCTCTGCTTGATGGAATTATTGCATTGGATAATGGTTATACAAAGTTCGTTGTAGATGCTAGAAACTTGCTTGATGGTAGATGGAAAATCCACTTGTCAAACTTCACTACTACACAGGAATACAAGTGGCCGAATGATTTAACCATAAGCAACTGGTAGGAGAAATAACTTGGTTCAGATGAAGATTAATCACTATCAACGATGATTATCATAAAGTAAAAGCTTTGCACAGGTCTTTGGTGACTCGGGCTTTTACTCAGAGATTAACAAAATTGTCATGTGTTAATTGTTAATTGTTTCAGTTATATTTTACATGTTAGTTAAGTTTTTCTATCAAAATTCATGTCTTTTGGTCTAAAACTTGTTGCCTCTCCTATAAATAAGAGAGACTAGGACCAAGAAAAAATTATTAAGATACGAGTAGATAGAAGAAGTAGGAGAATAGGGATTGATACAATGTTTACATCATAAAGGACCAAGATGCACATGTAATTTTTTGATGAAGTTAATGGAAAATCTCTAATTCGGTGGCTCTATGTCGGTATCAATTGTCTGTTAAGTTAATTGAAGATATTGCCAGATTGTCTCCATATTTAATATTATTGTATTGTTTAAATTGATATATCAAGCATATTTTCAATTTATCAGTGCACATTTGTTGTATCTGTGTGGCATAATTAATTGGATTTTTCAAGTAAAGATTAAAGTCCTCTTGATTATTCACAACAACTTAGGAATATTATTTTGGATTATTAAAGAAGAATTTGATAATTGCATCCCTGCCTATTTATACAAGTTATAAACATAGAAGTGCCAAACAGTTTGAATTATTTCCAGTCATAAGTCACTTGTCTCTAATTTCTGCTTGACTCCATATACCCAACAGAGCACTAGTCTTCACATTTCATCACTTAGTTTCATTTCATTTTAAACATTTTACATTTGTTAACTGAACATATTTCTTTGATACTTCTTATACAATTTATGCTATATTAGTAGTACATATGTTCACTTTCAAATTGCCATTGCGAATAGACTATTGTAGGAGGAATCACATAGTTCAAGTCTACTTCATTCACATAGGTAGACCCACCTAGGTCTAGCAGCACCTGAAGAGAAGGTCTAAAACCATTTGGCCTTGTATGTTACCTTGAAACGTACCAAGAGTTTGGAAACTTCTTGAGGTATTTTTACCTGCGTTTTTGAGAGACAACAACGTGAATGAGGAAGCACATTGTACAATATTGGCATAGGCACATTGCATTCATACCGATCGACGGAAGAAATTGGGTTGTATATTTTGATTAAAAAGGAACAAATAGAGAATGTAGCACCATAGGAAATGTATATTGGCATAACTCATGAAAGTTTCCCCAACAAAATACTTATCGTCGGCCATCGGAAGCCTAACAAGTGACAATTTTGATCTCATATACTACTCCAATGAAGATAAAAGGATCGTATCGGGGACATATTCTTTTTGTTCTATTGATGGGTTATTCAAGAAAGTAAAAGATAGACTCACTCAATATTTTGGCATGAGGTACACCGATATATTTCATCGGAGGAACACAATGATATCAGAACAACAAAAAATGGACTGCCCAACGACACATCTTACACCAGTAACATTTAATTGGGAGAACATATCTCAAGTTACACCAACAAGGGAATAATCAAATTAAGACGTTGCAATGACAGTGGATAAAATAAGGCATCAACAATGAAAGACTTATTTTATGGAGTAATACAATACCAGTACTTTTCTATTTGTGTGTGGAAGATTCTTTCATTTGGACTAGTTTTCTGTTGTTTCTTTTCAAGCAATTGAAGGCAATGTAAAATGTATTCTAATTAATCTCCATGACCATCTTATAATCACCTCACTTTCCTCAATCTACCTTTCCCCATCAGGTACTCCCCTTCGAATTTGTTAATGGAGTTGGGATCCCAAATGTGATCTACATGGATCTTTGTTGTGAACTTAGGAAGATATTTAGTAATGTACACCATGGTTTGGTATACCATATATCCCTCCACTATAGAACCCTCAGGATGTGCTC